>KN472634.1:8255-26831 GCA_000787095.1 Periophthalmodon schlosseri
TTTTTTATTCTGCACTCTTCTCTTTTAATGTTCATTTTATGATGATGATTTATATTTTGTTTTGTTTGTATTGTGATTTTAATGTCTTTCTTATTCTGTAAAGCACTTTGAATTACTTTGTGTACGAATTGTACTATACAAATAAACTTGCCTTGCCAGGTGACATTCCAGCTTCAGAAAGTATGGACAAAGATTAATTCATAATGAACAAATACTAAAGTAGTTACTAAGCCTGATTCATTCATAATAAACAATTTGTTCATACTTTATTGAAGCTAATCAAGGTGTAGTTATTATGAAGTATTACCATTAGTTTATTTTTTTTTATCAGAAACTATATATCTTCCACCTTTAGTTGCACTTCCTGTTCTCATTATCTGTTTTGCTCTTCCCAATCCCTCTCTCTCCTCCAGCGTCAGTGTGTGGAGTATGCTCTGAAGGCCCGGCCTGTGCGTAGGTACATCCCTAAGAACCCATACCAGTACAAGTTCTGGTACGTGGTCAACTCCACCGGCTTCGAGTACGTCATGTTTGTACTCATCATCCTTAACACGCTCTGCCTCGCCATACAGGTGAGTTCTATAGGACTAAACCATATATACTAAATCATACAGATAAATATTATAGGAATAAAGCATACAGGTATGTACTATAGAACTAGATCATATATACTATACATCCCGTACATACTTAACCATACAGGTATGTACAATAGGAATAAACCATTCACACTACAACATAAAGGTGTGTAGTATAGAATTAAACTATACATACTGCACTATATAGGTATGTACTATTGGACTTAACTGTACATACTACACCATACAGGTATGCACTATAGGACTAACCTATACAGGTATATACTATAGGACTAAACCATACAGATATGTACTATAGGCCCAAACTATACAAGTATGTCCTATAGGACTAAACTATACAGATATGTACTATAGGCCCAAACTATACAAGTATGTCCTATAGGACTAAACTATACAGATATGTACTATAGGCCCAAACTATACAAGTATGTCCTATAGGACTAAACTATACACTACTACACCATATAGGTATGGACTATATATACTGAACTAACCCATACAGGTACATACCACAGGACTAAAGCAGGTCTAAACCAGGACTAAAGCAGGAATAAAGCAGGACTAAAGCAGGACCAAAGCAGGATTAAACAAGGATTGGACCAGGGCTAAACCTGGATGAACCCAGTTCTAAACCAGGAATAAAGCAGACAGGAGTAAAGAGTTTAAACGATAACAATCCTAGTTAGGTCTAAAGCAGGACTGAAGCAGGTCTACATCTGGACTAAATCAGGACTAAAGCAGGTCTACATCAGGACTAAACCAGGAATAAAGCAGGCCTGCATCAGGACTAAACTGGGCTTGAATCAGGACTTATTCTATTCTGCATAAGAACTGCTAACCCTGTAGTTTAGATCTGTACAAACATGTTCTGGACTAGGTCAAGATTATTAGTAGTGTGACGTTCGTGAACGAGTTCTCTTTTGAACGGTTCCTTATCGTGAACAGTTGGATCCAGATTTCATTTTTTAAAAGAGCCGAATCTTTTTCTTTTTCTTTTAATTTGTATGCATTTTTATACTGATTAACACTCAGCAGAGTGCAGCAGCTCAGAAGCAGAGCAGGCAACACGAGTGAGAGATTTGTGCACAAAAAACATATTTGCCATCAGTTTTAAAATGATTATTGTTGTAATGCAATGTTTTATTTAGATTATGCATAATTTGAAAGGGTAAACACACTCCCACTCTCAGTTTGAACCATTTTAAACACATTTAAGCCTTGGTCGTTTCTCTCTGTGATTAATTTGTATAAAATGAGTTCTCACATTGCCTTCTGTCATATAAATAAATAATAAAAGAGCCAGTCTTTTGAACGGCTCTTTGAAATGAATGGATCCAAAAGATTTGGATCCCATAAAAGAGCCGAAAGTCCCATCACTAATTATTAGAATAATCAAAAAACATGTCCATAATTGTAAATTGTTAAATCATGGTGTTTTTTTTCTCACAATAATTGTATCACTAAAATTTGAAATTGTGGCATACCTAGTCTGGACATGTTTAACTGTATTCTATTATAAAAGCATAAATTGCTAATCTAATCTTAACAGGCCTTTTTCACAGAGCCGCACAGCTAGTTCCTTTTATGGCTAGTTCTCTCAAAAAGTGCGTAGCCACACTTCCTGCACCATTCATTGTCTATGTGGTTTTAGTAGAGTCTTGTTAAAATAAATTAATGTTTAAATATCAAACAGTGGACAGTAAGTTACAGGTGGATGATCACAGATGGCAGGTTAACCTTTACGACGATGTAAGCACTTAACTGGAGGAAACTTGTATATTTATAAAAGTAGGTATATGTGTCTCAAAGCTAATGCTAGCCTAATCTAAATCTCAAAATAGAACACAAAACAACTTCTTGAAAATACATCTAATGTCAAGTCAGTTGTTTTTTGTGCAAAATCATTCAGATTGTAGCGCTATTTTAACATCCCTAATTAATTTTAATTTCAGTTAGCATTAGCTTCAAGACACAAATAGCTACTTTTCTAAACACAGAAGCTTCCTCCGGTAAAGTGCTTACATCATAGTAAAGGTCTTGATATGCTGTCTGTGATTATTTATCCGTAACTTGTTGTCCGCTGCTTGGTATTTAAATGTTGATTTATTTTCCAATATTTTCCAATATGCAATGAATGGAGCGGAAAGTGTGGCTCCACAGTTTTTGAGAGAACCGGAACTGGCCAGCTCTGTGAAAAGGGCCTATTGCAATGCTTTTCAGATCTGGATACTGTAATTACTCATAGGGTTTATCAAAAGAATCTAAAATTGGTTTCTAATTGATACTAAAACTAGTTTCGAAACTAAAAAAAGTCACATTTACATGACATGAAATGAACCTTTCCTGAATAACATTAAAATGATATAAGACCACATGGTAATATAAAAGTGATTAAATGTGTAATAAAACTGTGATTTAATGTTGAAAATCACATTTTATTATCTAAATAAAGAGTGTTTTATTATCATCGTGGTATCGGTATTGAGTATCAAGTCTATTCCTTAGTATCAAAATTGAGTTTGAAATTTTAGTATCGCGACAACAGTAATAACTAATTTCTGTCCTGATTCTCCTTTAGCACCACGGCCAGTCTCACCTGTTTAACTACGCCATGGACATCCTCAACATGGTCTTCACTGGGGTTTTCACTGTTGAGATGGTTCTCAAGCTGGTGGCCTTCAAGCCCAGGGTATGGCTGCTTCCTCATCAGCTACATCAGAGCAACAGTGTTTTCTGTTAAACAAATGCTAAGCTCCGCCCTCAAACACACAGTTCTTGCTGATATACAATTGGATTTCTGAACATACAACCAGGGTAGTGTTAAAGTAATGTAATATTATGTGAATAGGCTCTGTTGAAGCAAAGGGCTTCAACAGTGCTTAGCAATTCCTCATTTTCATTTGTTCATCATCAGACATTTACTAGTTTCCAATAACCTTCTTTCTATGACCCCTTCAGATCAGGGCTTGGCATTAAACAACCACAGATTTGGCTTGGGGCTAGTAAGGTTTTTTATTTTTGTATTTTTTAACTATTTGATAATTAATCCAGTTAAAAGTGCACTGCTTAACTTTTCTGGAGGAGAGTGAGTACTTTACTTGCTTGTTTCTGTGGAGATGCGATTACTTTTCCAAGAATGTTCAACAGTATAACATTAAATTTATTTATCTCCTTGGAGACAAGTAGGTAACACTATCAGGCTAACCCCGGACTCAGACTGCAGACGGTGCAGCTCCGGTGCAGAGGCTGCAGGTATTCCAGAGCTCTGAGCGTGCAGCTTTAAAGGTGGTGACACAACAGCACAGCAGAGCACCACTCTGAGTGTGAGTGTCACACTACAACAAAAACTCCTCTCACACTGGAGTCACAGCTGAACTAGGGGCAGTCTGAGTGAGCCATAAGTTACTGTGAAAAGGTGATTCCACTCACAGTAAAAATGCACATTTCTTGTATCTTTGAGCAAAGAAAATGCTCCTAATGAAAAAAAAGTTTCATCAAAAAGTTAGACTACATTTGATGCCATACATAACCTGCCACCAGAAAAGTTACGCAGTGCACCTTTATATTATAATATTATTATTATTATTATTTAAGTGGGAAAATACTAGTTTTTACAAAGTTTTGTAAAAACCTGGATAGCTCAAAACATGTTCTCTTCATTGATGCCAAGCCCTGTATCCCGAGTTCAGTATCAAACACTATAGCTTGTGCCTTTATCCCAGCCCTGATAGCCATGTTGACCTATGCCCTTCCCATGTGACCCCTTGACCCTCCTCCCCTTCTGACCCCTTCCCCTCGTGTTCGTGCGCACGATGCCGAACCAGGGCTACGTGGGCGACGCCTGGAACGTGTTTGATGCCCTGGTGGTGATCGGCAGTGTGGTAGACATCATCCTCAGCCAGGTACACCCACGACCTCCAATCTCCGACCTCCGACCTCCGACCTGTGACCTCTTCTGTGTCTTTTCTCTGCACACGCCTCCTCGCTCCTCTGTCCTCATCTTTTCTTCCTCAAACTTTTGCTTTTAAGAGATATGTCTCTATAAATGTGACAGTGGAAAAAGTTAACACAGTATCTAGTTAGAAATGAGCACAAAATGTACATGCAATTTTTGTTTTTGTATTATTAATATTTATTTAAAGATGCCCTATGTAACTTTTCTGTTTTTCTGCTTGTCTCCATGGAGATGTAATTTCTCTGCCTGGAATTTCCCACAGTATGGCATCAAACATATTTATTTCCATGATGACAAGCAGGTGATGCTGCCAGACCAAGTTACAGGTCAGATCTGTGGAGAGGCAACCCTGCTCACAGCAAGAATGCATGTTTTTCAAGGGATTTTGTATAGCAATAAAAACAGCTATGCACTAAATCCAAAATAGATAAGTTTAATGCCATGCTGTGGAACATTTCAGACAAAGCAACATGTCCACTGACCTGAAATGTTGCACAGTGCATCTTTAAATGTAAACCTATTTAAATCAATATGAATTTTGTGCAATTAATCCAACATCAGTGCCATCAAAAAACATTCAGAATAGTGTAATGAGATAATGTTAGCCTAGCGTACATGCTAGTGCTATGTGAATGAACCAGTCTGTGTTGACGTCCTCCACTGTTTATTTCAAGTGTAAAAATACATTGAGCTGAGCCTTGACTGTTGTTCATGTGCTCTCTGTTGTTATAACCTGCTTTCTCTCTCTCTCTCTCTGTCCCCCTTTCTTGCTTTCTCCCTCCCTCTCTGTCTTAATTTATTGCTTTTTCTCCTTCTCTCTTCCTCTCTCTCCTCTTCTCTGTCTCCTCTGTTCCTTTCCCTTTCTTGTTTTCTCTCTTCCCTGTTCTTCTCTCTCTGTCCCTGTCTCTCACTTTATCCTTTCCTTTCTTTCACCCCATCTCTCTTTCTTTCTCTTCTCCCCCTCTCTTCTTCTCTCTCTGCCTACCCCCATCTCATTTTCTCACTCCTCTCTCTCCCTCTCTCTCCCCCCTCTCCTTTTGTCTCCTGTTTTTGTGCTCCTTTCTCCTTCTCTCCCTCCCCTTTTTCTTATTTCCCTCTCTTCCTCTTTTCTCTCCCTCCCCCTCTGTCTCTTTCCTCCCCTCCCCCCTCCATCCCTCTCTCCCCCTCTCTCTTCTTTCCTCATCCTCTCTTCCCCTCCCTCTCTCTTCTGTTCTCCTCTCTCCTCCTCTCCCCCCTCTCTCTCTGCTTCTGGGTGTGTCTGCTGCTTCAGAACTATTTTGCTGATGCATGGAACACGTTTGACGCCTTGATTGTTGTGGGTAGCGTGGTTGACATAGCCATCACTGAGATCAATGTAAGTAGCACACGCGCTGTACACACTACATGCTTGTCTCTGTGTACCACTGGCTTTAGACTGCATTCAAAAATCACAAATGAGGTTATCACAAGTGCTCCTCCGTGTTTTTAATTCAGTCCATACAACTAAATATTTCAACACTCGTATCTCCTTCACAATGCTGCGAAACAAGCTTCTATGCTACAGCTATTGTTTTTTTGCATCACTAGCAAGACTCATTTCTTTTTAATGGAGAGGTCTACAGCAAATCCTCTGTCAGTAAAAGCATGTGGTTTAGAGCAAGTCAAGGCAAGTTTATTTGTATAGCACAATTGGTACACCATGTAATTCAAATGCTTTACAGAATAAGAAAGACATTAAAATCACAATACAAACAAATAAAAGCATAAATAGTCATCGTAAAATTAAAAGAGAAGAGTCGTATGCACAGCTAAACAGAACCGTTTTGAGCCTGGACTTAAACAGAGGCCTGTCTCACATCTTCCAGATTTTCCCCATGTTTAGTCCTGACTCTGGGCATCAGCAGGAGGTCGGTCCCTGAAGTCCTCAGAGTGTGAGATGGTTCATATGACACTAACATGTGGGAGATGTTCTTTGGTGTTAGGCCATGGAGAGACTTGTAACAAGCAGAGCTGCTTTAAAGTCTATTCTCTGAGCCACAGGAGCCAGTGCAGAGACCTGAGCACAGGACGCATGTGCTCGTACTTCCTGGTTATGGTTTGAAGTCTATATTCATGAATGGAAATTAAAAAAATATATATATTTGCCTTTATGCATCTGTTGATTATCATTTGTTTGAACATAATGTAATTTATCATTAATCAAATATCCAAATAAACGTATTATTTTTACTAGTAGTCTAACCTACTGGAGACAAAAGAGTGATGAGTCTGGTGAAAGTGTATGGACTTTAAAAAACACAGAGGAGCACTTCTGGATTACCAGCTAATGATATCACAAGGTGGGGCTTCATATATCAATGTGGGAATGGTTATAAGTTCCAAAAGTCAGTTTAGCAGAACCTACGACCTTTAGCACATGTTTTGAATGCAACACAATGCCTGTGTCTCTCAATATGTGATACGTGATAATATGTGATGTAGTGTATGTGATATGTGATAACGTTTAAATACATTTGTTCATAAACACTTCATATCCCCATATTACAAGTGATTGTTTTTTGTGAATTTGCGCATTTTAGGTAAGATATTTTTTCCAGGCTGAACATGTTGGTTATTTTATGAGGTCAATGTGTGATGCTTCATTTACTTTATTAAAAACACATGAGTTAAAATGACTTACATTTTGACTAATTTTGATTTTTGTGCATTTCTGGTAGGGATTCACCGATCCAGCTTTTTCTGTTCTGATGCTGATACTTTGATACCACTACCCAATATCAACAGATACTAAGGCAGAGACTGAAAATATAATTAATTTCCTTCAAACAGTACAAACAGCATACGGTCAAAAAAATTATCCAAATGTGTTTTGTGTTTTTCTTGGACATTTTTGCGTAATAGAAACCAGATTCATTGGAACAACTCTAATAATTTAGATCTATTCATGGGTTTCAGAGTGATGGAAAAATTGTCGGATAGAAAATTTTGTTCTGTTTCCATAGCAACTAACAAACTTTAAACGAGAACCTGAAATCTATGAATAAGTGAATCATATCTGCAAATGTCATTCCAACTCATGTACTTATCCTATTTGCGGTGTATACATTTCTGCTAGTTTAACTCCAGATTAACTTTTGATTTCAAGTCGACAGCGCTCCCGGTGGTCAAGGTGATAGTGGAGCCGGGGGTAAGATGCCCCTCCCTCTCTGCATAAGCCCCTCCCGCATCCCCATTTCATTCAATCATTCTGTCATCGGGGCCTGTCTACTATAAAAACGTGGATGCTGTTTGTTATGCAGTCTGACATATATCTCTGGGTCACCATTTCTCTGTTCACATGTGGGTGAGGTGTGAGCCTGCTGTAGGTGGGGTTTGGGTGGGTCCAGTGCATGGCATGGCATCAGGGTTTCAAAATAAATGTGTTGGTTTGACTTGTACATATTGTTGAAAATAGTTTGAATATTTTGTATATTTTGTTGTCAGTCAGGGGCCAGTTTGACAATAGCAGTGCTTCTACAAGTGTCACTAAATGTAATTGAGCATAGTACATTTAACAGAAACGCAGTGAATAACTACTCTATCACAGTTCAATTCACCATCAAGCAAAATGTACTTTTGAATAATGAAATAGTTACCTGAGATATTAAACAACAACAACAACAATAACAACAAACAACAGTACATGGCCCTGTTTACTCTCTTACTTTATTTGCTTTATTTTTTATTGCTTTAGCACATTTTCTGAAACTTCTCTAAAACAGTATGCTAAACAGTTCAGAATGTTTGAAGAACTTTGTGAACAAAACTTAAAACACTCTTGTAAAAAAGGACTCTTTGTGGTTAAAGTATCATCTGACTGTCTCATTTGGGTTGCCAGTTTCAATACTGAAATCAAGTTTGTTTAAACTGAAATGACTCTCTCTGATCTGAATGGTCACTACCTAAACCCCAGCACCTGCAGAAAATCATGAATCAGTGCTAGTGCAGCCTCTGCAGCTCAGTGAGTGAATTCTGGAAGTTCTGAGATTTCACATGAGGCATGGCCTGTCCATATACTGAGAATGTGAGAACTTTCTGACCTTCTGGTTGCGTGCACTTTTTTGAAAAAACAAGATATCTCCAAAAAGATTATATCTGTTTGAAATTATGAGAAATGACCCTGCCCCCTCCTACTGCTCTGTTTACATCAAAACAATGTAGTAAATTATGCTATATACTGAAAAAAAAAATCTTACTTTTTGTGTCTATATCAAAAACATACCTAGAATAGTATTTCTTTCATCATGTTTGAGTAATCCATTTTGGTGTCTCCTTTAATGTAAAAAAAACATCTCAAACTATTTGTCAGTATTTGGGCTAATGTATAGGAGCTAGTGTCATGATACTAAAATTGTTAAACATGATTTTGATACCATACCATATTAACAAACGTTAATATTATTTAAACAATATAATGGTATTCATAGTAGTATCTTCAAAGGTGCACTGTGTTTTCTATTGGAAGGTGCTTGTTTCATAGAGATGTATTTGCTTTGCTTGAATGTTCTACAAAATAGTAGGTAATGTTAAATTTGCATATTTAAAACTTATAGCTCACATGTATTCAATTACAGACTGTGTTATGGCTAAATATACTACTGCTTGTTTCCACAGAGATAGGTATGTTTTATGTCATTCTGTGGAACTTTCTACGCAAAACATCTCCATGGAGATAGACGGTTTTAATCTCTCAAACAGGAAAGTGCACCATTAATATTGCCCTTTGGTCTTTGTTTGATACAAATCAAGACCATTAAAAAACTATCCAGGAAATGTCAGATTTGGTCCTGTTTGTTATTTTTTTCAGTATTGATATGGTTCAAAGTGTCTAGTTTCAATATTAGTTTTAGTATCAATTCAAATCTGGGTATTGATACTTTTGACAACCCTAATGTTTAGTTTAGTTTTAGTTTAGTTTAGTCTTTATTTGAAGGGACAATGTACAGAGACATTAAGCTCATAAAAGCAGAGATGTTCCGCACCAGATTATAGCTAGTTTCCATCTGAGTCCCTGATTTACAGAAATAAATTGCACAATGCAGTTAGTTCAGTCAACAATAAGAACTATTCACACTGTCCACTCTCTGACCCACACACAAAATATCACACATGTACACTACAGCCACTCACCTCAAATAAGCAATGTGAACGCTTTGTAAAACTGGCTCCCTCTGATTTCTAAAACAATTCACTTTAAAGTTTAAACTGTTAAGTGTTTGCATTGAGAAAGTAACACTGGTCTTGCTATATAGTTCTTTGTTTTTTGGTTTGGTTTGTTGTTTTTTTGGATGTTTGCACTTTTACTGTCAACCATAAATACTCTTTTTTTTCTATCTGTTTTCAAACTCATTGTTCTGCATGCTCTTTGAATGCCACACTTGAGATGCCTTATTTAACTGAATTTGCCTAAATTCAACCAGGAAGACTGCATTTCCTCCTTAGTCCTACTTCCTGTCACTGTTAGCCAGAGGTGGGTTGAGTAGTCAAACATTTTACTCAAGTAAGAGTATCACTACTTCAAAATAGTTAAAAAGTACAAAGTGGTTGTTCAAGAAATTACTTGTATGAGTAAAAAAACATTTAAGAGTAACTGTTTGGACATAACATCTGGTTTGTAATTTGAAATGAATGTAATTTGCACAATATCTGGTATTTTCAAAGTAATAGACACAAGCAGCAGCAGAAACACCATCCCACTCAGCCTCTCCTCCTCTTCTTGTCCTGTCTGTTAGAGTCTGTCCTGGTTGAATTGATGGTACAGTAAGGTTTATTGGTTGTATTGTTTTTAATTGTATATTTGGTTGCCACAGAACACAGAGGACAGCGCGCGCATCTCCATCACCTTCTTCCGCCTGTTCAGGGTCATGAGGTTGGTCAAACTGCTGAGTCGAGGGGAAGGTATCCGGACTCTTCTCTGGACCTTTATCAAGTCCTTTCAGGTACAGCACTAACACACAGTTATATGATGATATGATGTGATACTATTATGGTTGTCAAAAGTATTGCAGGTCAGATACTAATTGATACTAAAACTAGTATCGAACTAGACACTAATTTGAGCAAGTATCAAGTTAGCAAGTAGCAAGTTAATTTATTCAATAAGAAAAAACACTGTACTTCCTACTCTAACAGTATAGAACAGTCCTGTATTGAAGACAGCATTGCTCTGATCTATACCCGCTTTCACCTCCACCCACTACGCCCAAAGCTCTGTACTTACTTCCTTCTTTAATTTTATTTCCTTAAGTCGTTTTAGATGAACATTGCAATTTAAAATGTGCAAATTGTAACATAATGATCCACGGTTGTCATATATTATTATATTGTTATTATTATTTTAACAACCATATAGCAGACACAAGCACAATATGTCTTATTTAAAAGTAATAAAAGAAAAATTTTAATGTCAAATCAGTGTCCACAAATAATCTGACCAGAACTGAAGAGGCGGCTTGGATGAGCAGCCAAACGTCTTCACTCCTACAACATTTTGTCCAGTTGACGGATTGGAATTTTTCTTTTACTATGGATCATACCTAGACGACTGAGGGATTACACAGTATTTCAAAGTAACTTGCATTGTTTATTTGAGACAGTGCATGCTTGTGCATTATCTCCATAAACAGCGTCCCATACTGTATATGCCAATAACTAGGGACAAAAAACAATTGTGGATTAAGACTAATTGCACTCACCTGATTCAGTTTCATAACCTACATTCATAACCGCGGGAACTAGGGGTGCTGGGGGTGCAATAGCAAAGGAGCTGCAAGAAGGCACATTGGTTGTTGGATCTGCCCTAAGCAAAACTAGATCTATTCCTAGATCAAAATAAACTCATTCTAAAAGTTCACATTTTGTATTTAAATCCATTTACATTTTTACTTTATTTATTGCTATGCCCCGCGCTCATGTGCGACGCGCTAACCTGTGAGCACTGAGTAGTGACTGAGTGACAGCAGCATATCGCTCTTATTTTGTGGAGGACTTTTGGCAAAAGAACAGAGAAAAGGACAACCCCGGACTGGATTAAGAGGAAGAAACAACAACATGGATCCCTAAAAGTTTGGACTTTGCTGAATTTACAGCATGGATTAGTTGTACAGGTCGTGTTTGCTTAAAACTAATGCATCAGGACTTGCTGTCCTTGTTCACACGGTGAGAAAAGACCAGCACGGGATAAAACCACGTGTCCCTTTGTCACAGCGTTGGACTTGGCTTCATCTGAGCAGGACAGCATCGCGGTGAGTAAAGATGATGAAGTTACAGTGCGTCGCTTGCCTTTATGGGCTGGACACAGACGTGCGTAAAGACATCAGCTTGTGATGTTGTAGAGCAGATCCAGGACATGGATGTGTTAGGCTCAGGAGGTCACAGATGTGGTCAGCAGTGACATGGATGTGCTTACTCTGACGCCTGCTTGTGTGTTGTGTGTGGTAATGTGAGGCTGAGTGCGCCTTCGCTTTGTATGTGTCGTGTATTTTTGTGTAGGTGACAGAGGCTGTTAAGTAGGCAGGCTAATCTACATTCCTTAAAAAATAAAACTCTGCATCCCCATCCAAAATTACCTTACCGCGGCTATGCCTACATTCCATTGACCATCAATAATGAACCAATCATATGACACACAGTTCCCTGCATATGACTTATAGGTATTTACACATCACTAGTAGATAATAGTGATGTACTGTGAATAATAGAGTGATCTGTGTTCCCTCAGGCTCTGCCCTATGTGGCTCTCCTCATTGCCATGCTGTTCTTCATCTACGCTGTCATCGGGATGCAGGTACACAAGCTCACAGTGTGAACATGATCCTGTTGTGTTTGTCATATTTGTACTAAGATCTGTTTGTCTGTCTGTGTGTCATGTCCATGTGTGCAGGTGTTTGGAAAAATCGCCATGGTGGACGGGACACAGATCAACCGCAACAACAACTTCCAGACGTTCCCGCAGGCCGTCCTCATGCTCTTCAGGTGGGACTTTTTTGAGCTTTTAACCATGTTAAAGCATCGTTCCCTCCGATTTCTACGGAGAAAAACACAGAATGTACTTTTTTTTTTTACAAGAAATAGTCTGGTACCACAAATAATACTGCATTAATCTTATGAACTGCTTTTCTAGACACTCAGAGTTGCTTTACACCTCAGTACTCAGTGATGCTGAAGTTACTGTACTTCTATAGCCATAGTAGCCCAGGGACAAAAACCTGGCTGCCTCCAACACAACGCAGTCACTGATAGAACATAAGCCTCTTTTCCATTGGCACAGTTCACTTGTTCAAAACATGCTCATGTTTTTATTAATAAATAAAATCTAAATCGTATCTGAATTGTACTTTTAATTATAAGGTCGATTTCAGTGATTCACAAAAAGATGTTTAGTAATTCCAAGTTTTTGTCGTCTTGTTTTCGCCTGAGTCACGCGCTCTCTTGTCCAGTCATCTCATTTGTTTATTTTAACCATGTCTTAGCTAAAGCAATCCAGAATTCGCACCATGCTGGAGTTAGTACTCTCCAGGGTCCACTACAGCCGTACCGATCTGCTACAAACTGAGCCAATGGAAACGACACAGTTATGCACTAGTTGGAGCTGGGATTGAATCACCCAGCTTCTGGTTTGTGGGTGAGCGCTGTACCACTGTGCCACTGCTGTTATAGGTGTGCGACCGGGGAGGCATGGCAGGAGATCATGCTGGCCTGTCTGCCTGGTAAGCTCTGCGATGTGGAGTCAGACTATAACCCCGGAGAGGAGCGCACATGTGGCAGCGGCTTCGCCATCATCTACTTCATCAGCTTCTACATGCTCTGTGCTTTTCTGGTACTTCACACCACACCTCTGCTCTGTCTGTATGGGAAGCAGGAGTAGGGCTGTAGAATATGAGGGAAATAGCCCTTTGCTTTTCTGGTACAGCCACACCATATCAACCGGTAATCTTCACATAACTGATCTGAACTGTTAGTCATTATTTAACTCTGTTGTATCGAGGCGTGTCTGCTCTGTCTGTACGAGAAGCATGAGTAAATCTGCAGGATATGGGGGACATTTTTGAGAACTGTGGTGACTAAACTTACAAAAACTATTGATCCACACAGGAAATTATTTGGATGCAGTAGCTTACAAATAGCAAAATATGTGTCACTATTTATTTTGATCTATCATGCTTAAGGCTTTTAATAACTTGCATACTTTTCACTCAACAAATCTCTCTGAACTGCATTGTAAAAGGTTCAACAACAGCCAGTAAATAGTTGTATTAATTAATATTATTTATTAATGCATTAATTAATTGACCTAACCCTGCATTGCTATCCTAGAACCAATACCCAATACAGTGCATATCCAATACTATTGTTAAAATACATATATTTTTTATGGTCTGTATAGCAATAGGTCTATATGTTTTTAGATCATCAACTTGTTTGTGGCTGTCATCATGGACAACTTCGACTACTTGACACGTGATTGGTCCATTCTTGGGCCACACCACCTGGATGAGTTCAAGAGGATCTGGTCCGAGTACGATCCCGAGGCCAAGTGAGTACTGCATTGTACCCTGGTACAGAAGTATTCTTTTATTTGGCATATTTTGGTGAGGCTTTACCTTGACACCATCACTACAGAACAGACAGGATATCAGGTGAATTTCTCTTTCAAGACCAAAAATCTAACTGAATCAGAATTACAGGGACTTGTAGTTGTATCATATAATATTGTGTTTGTTTGTGTGTGTGTGTTGAGGGGTCGGATCAAACACCTGGATGTGGTGACGTTGTTGCGCAGGATCCAGCCTCCTCTGGGCTTTGGGAAGCTCTGTCCTCACCGTGTGGCCTGTAAGGTCAGTGAAAATAAATGTGACATATCCTAGCTTTAATAAGAGCAGCGTTCTACAGTCCTGGGTTAACATACAGTTTTTGAAATCCTGTTATAATTGGTTTAAAGCAGCAATTAGGTTTTCTTTATGTGCTTGTGAACTCTTTTTGTGTGTACAGCGGCTGGTTGCCATGAACATGCCCCTGAACAGCGACGGAACTGTTATGTTTAATGCCACTCTGTTTGCTCTGGTGCGCACGGCTCTCAAGATCAAGACTGAAGGTGAGGAGCTCATATGCACAGAGGGGCAGTACTCAGTTACATGTACTTGAGTAACATTTTAAAGAAACTGAACTTCTTGGGACCTCATACTCCTACTTGAGTGAAGTAATGTATATTGAACAGGACTTACTTGAGTCGAGAAGTTTTGGATACTCTTCCACTGTCAGTAAGTCTACAAGTGACAAAAGCTTTATGTTGACAGTATGAAATGATTTAAACATTTGTGATTCTTGCACCGCTCTTTCAGATTTGATGTATTTTTTCTATTTTTTTGTGATTTATCCTTTGAAAAGACCAGAATTTGAGCATTATTTAACATGGGACTAAATACCTCCTCACAACCACATTTCAAATAGAGCTGCACTGCTTGTGCAGTACCTGGAGGACTAAAGAAGAGAGTGGAGGGGTATGGGGGTATAAGGAACAGTGTGATTGGTCTAACAGGTATCCACGTTTTCAAACTCTGCCCCTGACACCACACAGGACTGTGGTGTCATGTAGTACTTGAAACTGCAGTGGCCACTGGAGGCAACACACACTCAGTTGTTGACTGTTTTTGACCACAAAGCTGCAAATTTACCTAGATGAACAAAAATTGCAAAAAAAGGACTAGGAACTATACACAATGCTATTAAATCAACATATACACAATTTAGTAGCAAAAAGTTGATTTTGTGTTTAGTTCCACTTTAAAGTTTTGTCTTACTTGAGTGTACTTGTGTACTCTTACTTGAATAATTTCTTGGACCACAGCTTTGTACTTCTAGTTGAGTAATGTTTTTCTGAAGTAACATTTCTCTTACTTGAGTACAATTCAACACTACTCTACCCACCCCCGAGCTGCAGTTTGCAATTATGTGTGATTATGTGACCGAAGGAAACCTGGACGAAGCCAATGAGGAGCTGAGGGCCGTCATCAAGAAGATCTGGAAGAGGACCAGCATGAAGCTCCTGGACCAAGTGGTGCCCCCTGCAGGCGGTTTGTACAACACACAGTGCCAAACACAACAGGTCCAGATTATAACTTAGTTTAACATAAAAACTTGATATTAAAGGAAACATATTGTGCAAAGTCTACTTTTCTGAGATTTTAATCATGTTATAGTTGTTTCCCTTCTCATTTACCCTCTCGAAGTTGTATTTAGTGTGATGCATGCATGAGTAATCTTTATACTCCTGTATTTAAGACATTCGATCTACGCCCATTTTCACCGGTACACGCCCACTGCTCTGTACTTACTCTGTACTTTTATTTTCTTAATCAGTGATACACGCAGGATTTTGGTCAAATGTTTTAAAAATCTGCTTCCCGCTAGTGTGAGCTATAGCTATCCAACAGAGGTGCCAATTGGCTGCATGGCTCTTTGTTGTGATAAAGTTTACAGCGACGTCAGCTCCCATTGGGCACCACAGTTTTCCAACCCTGAAATCACTGGACATGATACTTTTATTAAGTCTACATCAATGTTGCAATTTAAAATGTCCAAATTGTAACATAATGATCCACGGGTGTCATGGATTATAACTATATAGCAGATACAAGCACAATATGTCTTCTTTAAAGGTACTATATGCAACATTCATTCCACTGGTGGAAAACATGCCTTGCCTTTCTGATTGGAGAGTAGGCAGTACAGGCTCTAGAACCAAAACATAAATTCAAACATAAGCTTTTGCGTAATTAAAATAACTAAATAAATGAACTGTAAATGCATCAGCAGGATAGTTTTTCAGTAAAACCAATATGTTTATTGTTTATTTCATATTGAATAGGAATCTTAAACAAAGCATTTAATTTATGTTTTAATGGAAGATAGGGGTGGGATTTAATAACTTTTCTTCTTCCCACTCCTTTTCAACCTTAAATTAGAAAAAATTTGTGAAATGTGCATTAAGTGTACTGGATACATGCGCTCGAAATAAATAAAATAAATAAATATCTTGGGCAATTTAGATGAACATTAAATATGAAATAAATATTATCTTCTTAGTTATCAACCAGTGAATATTCAGATAAAGAAAAACATTGTTATTCGGAATCACAGGACACAGTATTTCTGATTCATATTTTGCTTAGAAATTATTTTTAAAACACTCTTTTCTTGTTAAGACTTGTTATAAAACATTTGTCATATCCAAAGTCCTGATTATTAGTCCTAGTGTAGTGCATGAGTGTATTAGACCAGTGTGTCCATGCCCCCTCTCCCTCTGTGCTGTAGCCTTCTTCTCTGCATGTCTCCATGTGTGTACTGTGTGTGTAGTTTGGCTGTTAGCTTTGTCGATAACTCTGTTTCTGTTTCTGTGCCGAGCTTCTCTTCTTCTGCAGCTCCAGCCTCAGTGGCCCCTGTCAGTCCTCTTCTCTGTAGCTCCCCCTAAGCTCTTTGGGGCAGTCCTGTTTTAGCTGGTGGCATGAACGACTGGCACCTCCACTAATAGTACAAATAACCAAGGCTCTCTCCAGAAATGAAATACAGAAATCAATCTGTTACTTTGTAAGGAATATCCCACACGAAAATCCACAAATGTTGTACCTGATTTACATGAGTGATCAAAATAGTTTTTGTAATATTTTGGTAGTAAATTGGTACAACTACCAGAATAAGTAACTTCTATCTCTGCTACTTCTGCTATCTCTGATAACATCTTAAATGAATCAAATACGTTTTTATTTTATATTATATAATATATATGGTTAATTTTATACATGGCAAAATTTAACAATAAAAAAAAAATT
This sequence comes from Periophthalmodon schlosseri, assembly GCA_000787095.1. Lineage (NCBI taxonomy): Eukaryota > Metazoa > Chordata > Actinopteri > Gobiiformes > Gobiidae > Periophthalmodon > Periophthalmodon schlosseri. The sequence goes on from KN472634.1 coordinate 25,655, forward strand.
CTTTTCTGAACAGAGCTTTTCAGTTAGAGCTGTCGCAAGTGTGTCGCAAAAGTGGCTTTTAAAATCATAATATTTAAGTTAAATTAAAGTTGAAGTATCAACAGGGATGTTTCTTTCTTCTAATAAGTAGAATGTAGTATTGGTTTCCATTCCATCAATAATAGATTACATTGTCATAAACTTGTCATACGTAATTTGTTTAATAGATCACGTACACAGAAAAATATATGTTGCAGCTGCCTGAGTGCGAGCAGCAGACTGGAGATGGGTTAGAATAGAGGTAATACAGAAATGACAAAGTAATAGGCAGGACTGAGTCCTCCGTCATTTGACCCCAGCCTGACCTACGGCTTTAAAGTGAAGAATGGGTTCAGACTTAATTGACTTAATTTGAGTTATTTTTAAAGTTAAGTAAGTTTTGAAATATAAAGGAAATTCTTACTCCACCAGTAGACATTTATACTTGAATTAAGCGTTTTCAAGACTAGTCTATAGTGCTCAAAACTGAAAACTAAGTGTAACGACATGATTAGAAAAAGCCACATTTCCTACACACATGAGCCTTACTGCAGTTCCCCCGAGTTTTGTGTGTCTGAGAGCACACACACTCCTCTGCATGGCCTCTCTAGTGTGGAGACAGTGGACCGCTCCAACACCACTCTGCTCAGCTGCTTATGCATGTGTTTTAGCTTCTCCAGTCTTCTCTAGTGTTTGTGGTTTTGATCAGTTGCCTTGGCTTACCATTAAATGCTTCATCTGCTTTATCTGCTTTCTGTGTGAATAAATGTGACTCTCTTTTCACATGGGATATGACACTTCCACACCATCTAAGAGAGATAAGGTCCAAAGCTGCAGAACCGGATACTGTCTCCTCTGATATGTCTATCTTTAGCTTATTTTTACAGACTTAGATCCACACTGATAGTCTCGCTAGACAAGGGAGGAAACCAGCTCATCTATAAATCTATGAAAAAAATGTGTTGTACATGATACGTTTATTATTTATTTAGTTTTGTGTAAAAGTGTGAAATGACTTTTAAATAATTCTAAACCAGAAATCTATCATTGTATACATGCTGTATACAATGATAGTCAAAAAGACATGTCTCAGAAGTTTTTACTTTCACTTCTTGTTGTGCTATATTAACTAGATGCTCTGGTCATTTGTAGTCCTCTG
>JACM01027547.1:0-20645 GCA_000787095.1 Periophthalmodon schlosseri
AACAGTCATTTTTGGCAACCCACACTTAAATCAACATAAATAATAACTATAAATAAATCAATTATAACCACACATAACCTCACCACATGACCCCACTGGGGATGGCACAAAATCTCTCGAGACAAAACTGCCACAAGACTGCGCACCCGGAAAATTAGCTCATGTTTTTACATTTGGATTGGACAAAAATGGGTTTGGTTCTGGCAAGATCCGTTCAGTGTTTGGAAGTAACTGAATACATGTACTGCAAATATGTGTTCTGAACACTACTTTTGAGTACCTGTATTCTGGTACAGTTACTCTTTCATTTGGTAGTATTTGGAATACAGTTACTTTCCTGAAATAAAAGGAATAGATGATGGTACTTCATCATGTAATTTTGGCTTTGAACTGCACAGTATTAGTGAGAAACAAAGAAAACACAGATCTTACAGTGCGTGTGACTGGACATAAATGAATGCATAACAATACAAATAAAACAGTTTGTAATTACATATTATATACACTATAATATAATGCAACTCAGTGTAAAAGTATTCTGAGTATTCAGAGTACAGTACTTAGTAGCTTGGTAACTGTAATCCAGCATCTTTATATATATTTGTTTTATACAGATGTTCATTATGATATTTTCTGATCTATGTTTTAATGTTGTTTCCTCATCACAAACAGACCTGGAGTTGTGTTTTGTTTCATTCACATGTTTAACACACAAACCCTGCATATTTAGGCTGAGTTCTTCTCTCAAACAGAAAATACTCTGTTCCACCTTGTGATGTCATGTGGTAATACAGGAACATTTTAAACTCCATTCACCTTCACTAGAATCATTTAGATAATTTCAGCCCTGGGAATTTCAGTCTCCACTGAACAAAAGGTAAAAGGTTAACTTGAAAACTACTCAGATCACAAGGTGGATCACAAGGCATTTTGAGCTTTGGAGATGTAGACAGTATTATAATAATAAAAGATTACTCAATGAAACAAAACACAACTCCAAGTATGTTTCTGATGAGGCAACAACATTATAACATGGCTTAAAGCTCAGAAGAGTCAATTTTGTGTAATATAGGACCTTTAATGTGCATTGTCCTTATCAAATAAATAAATAAATAAATAAAATAAAGACATAAAAGTTAGGTAGTGCACCTCAACACCTCACCTAACTCCGTGTCTTCCCATTCCCAGGTGAGCATCTCCACAGTGGGCTATGGCGACGTTGTCCCGGTGTCCTACCTGGGCCGCTGCGTCGCCTTCGGGTGCATCTCCTTCGGCATCATCCTGAACGGCATGCCCATATCCATCCTCTTCAACAAGTTTTCTGACTACTACGCCAAGCTGAAGGAGCAGGAGTACACCTACTCCAACACGGAGCGCACATTCCAGCTCCGCAAGCGCATGAGGAGGAGGTTCCAGAGCTGTCTGGAGCCCCCGGCTCTGGACGACTCAGACGATGAAACGCACTACAGGCCCACCGTCAGGCACACGCTGCAGACCAAGGACTGAGCGGAGCGGGGACATAGAGGGGCAACAGGGACAGGGGGGCAACAGGGACAGGGGGGCAACAGGGACCAGACAGGGACAGGGTGGTCAAGGAGCCAATGTGGTTCCGTTTTCACTAGTGCTGTGTGACTCTACTCACCAGTGTTGGTCAGATTACTTTGCAAAACTAATCTGATTACTGAGTACTGATTACTCCTTCTACTTACTACTCTAACTAATTACTTTATTTCAAAAATAATTTGATTACTGATTACTATAAGTTACTTTGAAAAAAGGAAACATACAGCTCAGGAACCACCTTATAAAAAGCATGAATTCTTCACACTAATGACACTTTCAGTTATAGAACCTGATTCTAAACAGAGGCGACGTCACGCTCCTCCTTAAACCAATAATGTATTGTTTTGGTTCACAGCTGATCTGTGTCTGACATCAGAAGCTGACATCAAATGCTGCTTTTCTATCTTTTTATAGTTTTATCACACAGATCTATAGATTACACACATTTTTGGCAGGGAAAAAGTAACTAAAGTTACTTTTTACTCATAAAAAGTAACTAAAGTTACCCCATAGCTCCGCCAAAGATTTTCATTGTAAATGCAATTTTGACTAAAAATGTTGTTCAAAATGAGACTCCAATAAAAAAAGAAAAAATTCCATATTAGCTTTTATTTATCAATACAGGGGCTAACTACATTTAAACTGGTTTAAAACAGTGAAGCAAACATGGTGGGGGTGGGGTTACGCTCCATTGTTAAAAGGCTCTAAATGAACATGTTAAGTGAGCACCCCCTTAGTTCCTCCAACCAAAAATGTGTGGCGCCGCCCTGGAGTTTGAAGATGTACAACTGTAAATGGGTCACAGTAAATGGTATTGGCTTATGGTGCAGTTAACTTCAGAGGTGGATAGTACTCAGTTACATTTACTCTGTTTAAAGAAATTGTACTTTTCAGAGTGCTTTTCTAGCAGCAAACTTGTACTCCTTCTTGAGTAATATTTTAATTGAAGTAATAGTACTCTTACTTGAGTAAACATTTTGGTTACTCTTCCCACTGGGAGTAAATCTACAAATGACAAAAGCTTTAACATTTGTGTTTATTACATTCACTACATCAGACTCTATGTCTCTTTAAGTTACTCTCACTTGAGTAATACTTTTCCCAAATACTTTTTTACTCTTACTTGAATAATTTCTTTGACCACTACTTTATACTTCTACTTGAGTCATATTATTTTGAAGTAACATTACTCTTACTTGAATAAAACCTTTGGCTACTCCACCCAACTCTGCACTGTAACAGAAAACTAACTACTGTCACTAAACTCATAAAAATGCAGTCCTCAGGGGATTTTTGGATTATATTCTACACTGTACCAACAAATTCAGTTGAAAAGTCACTATTTATACCAAGCCCTCCTATTTGTGATGCCAGTGTCCACCCTGTGTGCTGCGTGCCTGACCGGGCTCTCCAGAATGGCCTTATCTCCCTGGGTGTGTGCTGGGCTGAGGGGGGAGAAGCGGAGGAGGAGAGGTGCATGCAGATAAGCTGTAAGACTGGGCCTGCCTGCCTATTAGCATGCAAGTGTGAGGACTCCTGTCAAAGTGAGGCTAAAAATAGGACCAGACGAATCACCACAAGCACCAGGCTGTGACGGCCAAGACTGTGCTCTGGAAGTGCTATTAACACAATATGACCTGTTCTATGTAAATATGGATATTGTGTATGTTTATCTGTAAACATTTTCAAAATTAAAATACATGTGTACATATTATCGGTCTGTTTTTTATATGACAACGCTGCACACAGTGGGAGTAGTTTCAGGCAGGAAACAATTAATGTCAAAACTATTAATGGCAATTTGATAAAGATTCTATAGAGGTTCTATAGAGGTTGTCATCATCCAAATGATTCTAGTGAAGGTGTATGGAGTTTAAAAACACAGTGGAGCACTTCCTCTATTACCACATGACATCACAAGGTGGTGGTGGAACAGAGTGTTTTCTGTTTGAGCGAATAACTCCTAGCCTAAATATGCAGGGTTTGTGTGTTAAACATGTGTGAATGAAACAAAACACCATTCATTGCAACAGATCAGACAATAGCGTAATATATGGCCTTTAAATGTAATGTATGTAACTTTTCTGGTGGAGAGTCCACCACCTGCTTGTCTCCTCTTTAAAACACGCATTCTGTAACTGTTCTGCGTCATCTGCTTGTCTCATGGGGATTGATACATTTTGTGTCATACTGTGGGACTTTTCAGGCAACGTAAAACATCTCCATGGAGACAAGCACCCGGAAATATATATATATACTACCCCTTCAATAACTGGTACATTTCAAGATACATTTGTGCAAGAATATTAAAAAAAAAGTTGAATCAGTCAGACATGCTGTTACTACTGTGACATGAAGGTGATTAAGCGCAAATTCTTTAGGTTAACATTGTTTTAGCATTAGGCTATAGCTAACATATTCCATGGGGAATACCATTTATACCAGTGTCATGATCCCCATAGACACAGTAGAGCAGTTATCTAAGAACAGGATTAGTGGATTAGTTGTGCTCAGGTCACACAGGCGAAGAGTCAGTCATCTGCAGGTCACTTTCAGCTCTCTACAAGGCCTACTACACCAACGCTTTTTTATTTGGACTCTTATAAAGCTATCATACAGCTAACGTGGCTGCAGCTGACCTCTTTCACGGAATAAAGTTAGTTTGTCTTGCCCCAGTACAGTTGTATTGTGAAATCAGCTGCTAAGGTGAGGCCGCTGTGTCCTGTCTGCATCTACTTATAAAGCATTTTTATTGTCTACAAACCAGGAAGTAAGGTTATTGCTTTGCCTGTATTGTTCCACAGTATGGCATTAAACATGTCTTTCTCCCGTAGTTCATAGGTGTAGTGATAGTGCTGGGGTTTGTGAGCTGACGTGTGCTGTAGAAGACAGAGGATGAGAGGATCAGGAGCCTCTACTGCAGACTGTCAGGTACAATTAAACACCAGGCTCAGCCCTCACACAACACTACAGGACCTGAGCCGATCACATACCTGCTTTAGGAAGGAAGCTGAGTCCATCCAATCACGCACGAGAATCCTGAGTAGTCGTTTGTGACAAATACTGTGCTACTTGAGTAATTTCCTGGACCGACATCTCTCCTCTCTCATGGGGGAGCAGCGGCTCTACTCTGAGCTCCTCCTGTGTGACTGAGCTCCTCACCCTATCTCTAAGACCGGCATGAAATGTCATCCTACTTTTGTCAGCTGAATCCATAATACATTTAGTTTTCATTTGTCAGTTTAGTGTTTGAGTTTAAATCACTCATTTAAATCATCACTCATTACTAAGTTTTTCTTCAGATGTATTCAGAAAAAATGTAATAATGGGAAAAAAAAGATAAAATATTTTAGTCAACAAGCACTGTCCCATAGACGTTAACACACAACATTACATAACCGTGTCATACTGGAGCCCTGTCCCCCTCATTACCTCCTCATCGCTTGATTACAGTAGCACAGTGACCTTGACATGCTTCTGTCGGCTCTGTTCTAATTGGCTGCTGTCGCTCACTGTGTTCAGATAAGTCATAGCCAGTGATACAAGGAGGAGACATTATACCTGAGTTATGTAACCAGTCTGGACAAATGCACGGCAAGAATGTGAGAGTTTATAGTGCGATAACAAGAAAAGCCAAATGTTTTTATGTTATCAGTGACTAATGCTCATTATTGGCCTTTAAACATGCTCTTGAATACCTTTGCTTTGGTATTTCATGATTTATTAAATACTTACAATAATGGCTAATTAAAAAAAAAACAACATTTTACAACCTCAGTGCTCCCCATACTCTAATCCGGTACAGCTATTAATTAATTAATTAATTATTAATTAATCATTGGATTTATATAGTGCCTTTCAAGACACCCAAAGCACTTTACAGAGCATCATTCATTCACTCCATACTCAGTGGTGTAAGATACTACTGTAGTCACAGAAAGATGGGATGTCAGATGGGGTCAGGCTTTGACAAGCAGGTATGGCCATCAGCCTGCCATCTACTGGCAGCAGAGGGAATTCCCATGGGAAAAACAATTAAAGTAGGTAATGAGGAACATGTTCTGATCATGTTAATGTAAGCATGCAACAGTATGAGGGAACAATATTCTAACATGGTTAAAAGCCCAAAAAACTCAATTTTGCATAACGTCTGTTCATATTATTATTTGAGTCAGGAGGTCATTTTGAAATACACATTCATTTTTTATTTTATTTTTTGTCAACTTTGCTTTCCAGGGAGCAGCAGGGCTTTCAAGCACCATCTCCTATTAAGTTCAAAGCAGTGCTGTTCCTGCATGAGCTGGACTAAATTATTAAGATACTTGGAGCCCTTTAAACCACTAGGGGGCCCTGAAGAGCTGATATTTGAGTAAGTATCAGCTGTCATATCCACCAGCACTAATGGAAGTGATCGGAAATGTGAGCGATTGATTGTGGTATCTAGCCCAAGATTAGCAGCACTAAGTCACTTTTCAGGTGGAGAGTTCGCCACCTGCTTGTCACCATGGAGATGTTATTGCTTTACCTGGAATGCTCCTGTATTTAAGATGTCATTGCTCCGATCAAATGCCACCGTTACTTGCCCATTGCTCTGTACTTACTTTATTTTTCTATTCAGTGATATATGTAGTATTTGGTAACGTCATGAAGTCATTTTGGTACAAATATTTAAAAATCCGCTACTCACTAGGGTGAACTGCAGCTATCCTCCGGAGGTGCCGACAGCTACATAGCACACTTTGTTGAGATGGTGTTAAAGGCGACATACGTCAGCTCCCATTGGGCATCTCAGTTTTCTAACGCGAAAGTCAGTCTTGTTTCTTTTAAGTTGTCAATATTGCGATTTAAAATGTCCAAATTATAACGTAATGATCCACAGGTGTCATAGGTTATAACTATCGAGTAGACACAAGCACAATATGTCTTTTCCCAAGCCACTTTACATGTTTTTGGACTGATACACCACATTCCTTATCAGAAATGAAAAGACATGACTTTGTTTGTAATTCCTAGATGTCTCACTGAAGCCCTTCTCCTCCTCCTCCACCTTCATGACCAAACACTATCACCATGAATCACCATAATATTCTTTGTATTACGCACACCTGCATGTTTTGGAGCAGAAATCATGTCTGCTGTAATCTAAATGAGCTCTTCATCCTTGATGGGGCAGGGGCAGGACATACTTTTCCCTCGCCAAGGCTGACCATCACGAGAAGAATCTGTCTCCTCAGCACTCATGGCCCACTATAAAACCTCCGCATCTCCAGTGGTCCTCCAACATTCTTTTGAAATTATAACCCGCTCACAGTGAAGCATGTCTGGGCTCAAACGGGTGCTGTGCCTGACGGTGGTGGTGGGTCTGGTTGTGGTGGGTGTGGTTGTGGAGGGGCAAGAGAGCATTAAGTTGTGTGGGAGAGACCTGATTCGACATGCCGTGTCCTACTGCGGGAACTCGAGGCTGAGGAGGGCCGTGCTGACGCTAGAGGGGCCACAGCAGAGAGGTGAGAATAAATCATCATAAACAGGGTTACTAATTGATACTTTGCAGTGACATCACAGTTACAGTTAGTTGCAGTTAGAAAAAATACAAAATAGATTTAAACAATACATTTTCAGAAGCCTGTGATCAATACAGAACAGTACCTCTAGTTAGCATCACACCGTCAGATACTTTGCAGTTGATGATATCAACTGAAAAGTATCAATAGGGATGGAACGTCGAAAAACGGCTGATTCCATGGAAATCCACCATGTTTGTAGCAGTAGTGCAAAACTCTTACATAAGAGAGACATAAGTGTGATGGAACAAGCTGATAAACTGCAGGGTCACTACTGGTAAATACAAAATGTGTTTCTTAGCTTTTTTTTTAGCCAATTTTTGTCCATGGAACATTTTTTTTAGCTCAAATTAGCTTCATGTTACAAAATGGAAACAAAGTAGTTCCTCTGCTGTGATTACGCAGAGCTTAGCTTGTTAGCTAATGGTAGAAGGAGATAAAGGCACTTCAGCTCATCCCACAACAATTCATCTCCTCAACACACAGACTCAGAGACATGTTATTTAAGGAGAGAAAGGTTCAGTTCATCTGGTCTAATCCAAAGTCTGTATCAGTGATAAATGTGTGTGCAGTGTCCCTGTGGTTTCACTTTAACTGCTTTTCTTTCATTTTCTTGTTTTAGAGTCAGGTACAAACTAAACATTTAGCAGAGCAGAGAATCAAAATCGGTATTGAGTCTATTCTTTGGTATCGAAATCGAGTTTTAGTATTGTGACAACACTACCAGGGAGATAATTTTGCTTTGTCTAGAATACTCCACTGTATGGCATTATCTTTATTTAAAAAAATACATACCTTGAAAAACACCTGTGACTTGGCCTGGTTTCCATGGAGACAAGTGGGTTGAATTGGTCTTTCAAAAAGTTTTAAGTTACATGGTTCAAACTATAAAATACAGAGATTCACAGCACTTGCACTTTCTTACCCAGAGATGATTACCCACAAAAGTGAAGGTTGTTGGTTCTATCCTCATACTGCCTTTATGACCATGGGCAAGAACCTTCACCCACCTTGTCTCCAGTGTCTGAACAAGTTGAAACTTTTTTGTCAGTGCTTGCTAATGTGTGCATTGTGTCACCATGGTAACTGATGAACATTCTGCCATTCACATACATGTAGAACACCCCCAGCGTGATGTCACTGCAAAATATCAATTAGTAATTACGAGTTTGAATGGCTCTGTTATATCAAACACACAATGGTGGAAAAGCACTAATCTCTTCACTGTACACACACAGATAACCCTGCCTCATCCAGCCAGGAGCAGGACGCTTCCTATGGCCCCTCCCCTGCCCCGTCACAGCCAGGGGCCGACACGGGGCGCGGGGTGGACATGGAGGCTCTGGCGGCTCGCTGGCTCCCCCTGTCTGCTCGCATGAGACGCACCGCCCTCAAGATCTCGGACCTGTGCTGTGAGAAGGGCTGCACCAAGAGGGACCTCCTCCAGTTCTGCTGAAACAACCACAACTAAATGATTCTGATCTATGAAGAGTAAATTATGAAATATATATAGACTTTTGTACTGATAATGACAGAAATATAATGTTAAAAGAATGCCATAATAACTTTATTTATTTCCTTATATAAAATGTACCTATATTTAAAATTGTACTGGAATTAACTGCAATAAAAAATTGAGTGCATTTTTCTTTTGTTTTCCTTTTTCTTGATCCATCAATCAACCAATATCACTTTATCTGACCCCGAGGGGCAACTTAAGCAAACTGAGCAGTAAAATACAATAATAATAGAAAATCTCAAACAAACATCTCAGCAGCTCAACAGGTAATGTCATCAGACCCAGTGTCAGGGAAGTTTGAGGTGAGTAACAACCCTTAGGACAAAAGCCCCTCATGTCCCTCATTTGTGTTCTGCAGCCTGGGAATCACCGTCAGCATCCAGGAGGGAAAATATTATATATATATTTTTTTTTTAATTTTGTGACTATAGGCTATCAAAAAATGTATCATACTTCTACCAATTTGGATAAATTGACATAAAATAAAAGCCTTTATAGTTCTAACATCATTCTGAGGTTATTTCTTGACAACTGGAAACAGCCTAATAAACAAAATAATGAAATAAAATGAGGCAACACAACACCTGACCCCAACATTGTCACATCACACATCATATTTTCTTTTTTCTCACGTTTTGGCCTGAACCTCAAGAGCACATGTTCACACTGTGAGCGCTCACATGCGAAGTTTGTTTATCGTTCTATAATTTTGTCACCAATGACGACACACAGCTTTGACCACAACCTTTATTTATTTTTTCTTTTTTGATGCAAATAGAAATAGAACAGAATAGATAAAATAGATAAAATTTAAAAAAAAAAATCACATTTAACAAAACCCGGTCTGAGAATCAATCCTGCGAACTTCTGGCTGTGAGGCAAGAGTTTCGCACTCTCAGCCACTGTTCCGCTGTAGAAGGAGGCATGCTGCTCTTTATCTTTCCAACTTTCTAAACTTCACGTTTTGTCAAATTAATACAAAATAATAATTATATAGAGGCTAATCACTGAAAAATACCCCTCAACATTCTGACTGAGTGGCACTGAGGCAAGAAAGAAGTCAAAATCCACCCGGTCGTTACAAACTTCTCCAGGACATTTTATGAGCACGTCCTAAAAGCAGAGACAGAGTTAGAGCCACAGGTACATTAAAGAAGGGGTATTTTACTTCTATGGGGTATTAACTGCTAACACATAACATATTTAGATCACCATGTTTCCTTTTATTGTTTTGAAAATGCTATATTTGCAGAAAACAACGTATTAAGATGCTTTCCTTTTGCTCACGCCCCCCAGAGCGCTATTACAACACATTCAGTGTGCATCCCGCTAATGAAACTACTGCATATCGCATCGGGTTTGTCAAGTTGTTGTGCACAGTTTTGTATCATGATTTTGTATATTTATGGAGAATTGTCATGTGGGAGCATGGGTGACGTAGGCTTGTGGGCGGAGCATTGGACAGAATCTTACAGCTAGTGTAAGGAAGGTTCAAACAGGGCCCGGGAGAGGTCGCTAGATTACTGAAACATGCATGAATGACATCTAAAACCTCTTTGGGCATGTTTTTGATGAGGGAACAATGTTGTAACATGGTAAAAAGCTAAATAAATGTTTGCATAATACCCCCTCTTGAATAAAAAACAGAGCAGTATCTAACCTGGTTGGTCCCAGTTGGGCTTAGTTGGTCCAGGACATTGTGATGAGGCCGGGGTTGGGGTCTTTATAGAGGGACCGGCGGCGTCTTGCTCCACCGCAGGTCTGCCACACAGAGAGGTGGTGTTAAAACCTTCAAATCAGGCTAGAAATCTAGGGGTAGTAATGGACTCAGACTTGAACTTGAACAGCCACATCAAATCAATAACATCTGCAGCTTTTTACCATCTAAAAACATTACAAAAATCAAAGGTATATACCAGACTTGGAGAAACTTATGCATGCATTTGTGTCCAGTAGGTTAGACTGCTGTAACGCCCTGCTCACTGGCCTCTCCAAACGACCATTAAGACATTTATTTTAATAGATTCTTTTTTCAGACCAAGGTTTGGTTTGTTTTCATACCTGACAGTTTCAGTTCTGCTCACTCGCAGCAGAGGGGTCACGTGCTGTGGTGTGTCCGGTCAGCAGATTTAAGCAGGTTTTGGCATTGTCTTTCTAATGATGGAGGCAGGAGGACAGCACCATCTGCAGTCCTGGATGGAATACTGTCCTGAAGAAGCTGAACTGCAGAAGGCACTGTCGTCCTGCCTCCACCGGTAGGAAGACAGCGCCAAAACCTGTTTAAATCAGCTGACCGGACACGTCACAGCAACATCACGTGACCACTCTGAGGGAGACCGCTAGTGAGCAGTGCAAACGGTCAGGTATGAAAACAAACTAAAGCTTGGTCTGGAATATGCATGCATTGTGTCCAGTAGGTTAGACTGCTGTAACGCCCTGCTCACTGGCCTCTCCAAACGACCATTAAGACATTTATTTTAATAGATTCTTTTTTCAGACCAAGGTTTGGTTTGTTTTCATACCTGACAGTTTCAGTTCTGCTCACTCGCAGCAGAGGGGTCACGTGCTGTGGTGTGTCCGGTCAGCAGATTTAAGCAGGTTTTGGCATTGTCTTTCTAATGATGGAGGCAGGAGGACAGCACCATCTGCAGTCCTGGATGGAATACTGTCCTGAAGAAGCTGAACTGCAGAAGGCACTGTCGTCCTGCCTCCACCGGTAGGAAGACAGCGCCAAAACCTGTTTAAATCAGCTGACCGGACACGTCACAGCAACATCACGTGACCACTCTGAGGGAGACCGCTAGTGAGCAGTGCAAACGGTCAGGTATGAAAACAAACTAAAGCTTGGTCTGGAAAAAAAATCTAATAAAATAAATTATCTGAAAACAAGATAAACCTCATTGGAGCATTAAGACAGCTGCAGTACATCCAGAACACTGCTGCTCGGGTCCTGACTAGAACCAGGAAGTTCACCAGCCAGTGCTCAGGTCTCTGCACTGGCTCCTGTGGCTCAGAGAATAGACTTTAAAGCAGCTCTTAGTGCCATATGAACCATCTCACACTCTGAGGACTTCAGAGACCGACCTCCTGCTGGTGCCCAGAGTCAGGACTAAACTTGTCCCCCAGCAGACACAGCCTGGGTGACTGAAAAAATACCATATCGCAAATGTGGTTTTGACTAAATGCAATTACTAGATTATTAGGATATTAGTTAAAATGCTGTAAAAAGAGGGTTAGTTCAGAGTGAGTTGTTATAGATTGGACTCACGGGTGTACAGCCGTCCTTGGTCACGCACAGAGACACAGCACAGTGGAGGTAGACGTCGGTGGAGACGCCGGTGAACTGGAACATGTGAAAGGAGAAGAAATTGGAGGTTCCCACACCGTTCCCATGGACTGTCACTGTGGAGTCATTGGCGTTCGGACAGCTGCACACCACAATAACATAAGAATAAGAATGAAAAAAGAGAAAAACAAACTCCAGTGTTTGAATTATATAAATAGTGATGGGAAGAATACTTTGAAAATGTATTTAGTTACAGAATACTGAGTACTTAAATTAAAATGTGTTTTGTATTCCATTACATGGTCCAATCAGAGTACTGCATTCTGAATACTTAGAATACTTTAACACCGAGTTGCATTATATTTTAGTGAAAAAATACTGCATAGAATTGCAAACTGCTTTATTTTTGATGCAGGAATGACGTTTTCTTTTTTTCTCACTGATATCGTGGAGTCCAAATCCAAATGAATGAACGATGTGCCGTCATGTCTTCATTTTAATTTAGGAAACTATTCTGAATACAACCAAATGAAAAAGTAACTGTACCGGAATACAGATACTAAAAAGTAGTGTTCTGAATATGTATTTTCAGTACATGTATTCAGTTACTTCCATAGACTGTATATATAAAGGACATAGCTAACGTACTAGCCTCTGCGTTCCGAATAAGATGTGACCATCTCTATTAACTCTGGCTCCAGTTCAGTTTACATTAGCAAATTGTTGTCCCTCTCTCTGTAACTACTGCTGTCAGGCTCGTCATTTTGGTCTTAAAATGTTCGTATTGACCCGCTCTACATGATCCTGGTATTTTTATTTCGCTATTGTGTCCGTAAATCAAAATATGAACATTAATAACAGACCAATCAGGCGCCTTCTTCCCCCAAGGTCGCTCCCTGCCAAATCAGCGGTGCGGGTGGGGTGGGGTGTTCCCTTGAACAGCCTCCCTCCGGATTGGCTCTTCGGTTGCTATGATACTCGTGGTTGGAATTCCAAACATGGAACTCGGCTCCACATTGGCCCCTATAACTGCTCTAGCCTCGATGAGCTTGATTTGACTGGAGCCGAACACTGTGGGTGACGTCACACTCACTTAGTCCACTTCTTTATACAGTCTGTGGTTACTTTCCAACACTGTATATAAAACATATGAGGGCATGATTTAACCCAGATAAAATACACGGCTCACTAAAGCGCATAGGTTCTTCACACTGGATAAAAGGAGGTGAGTCCTTTTAGTAACAATATTTGATTAAATACTTAATTTCATTTATGATTTAAAAAATTAAAAACTTTAGTAGCATTCATTGAGTTCAGTTGTGATTATTGCACATTATTACAAACATTCTTCTTCAGACTGACTTCTGAATTACATTACACAGCCTTAAAATGCTGATTTTTACTTGTAAAACTTGAAAAACAGAACTAGTTCATTATTTAACAGTTTGCAGTGGTCCAAATGTATTGCACATTTAGCTAATGCAGTCTGAGCATCATAATTATTATACTCACCACAGTGAGTTTATACATGTGGGTCTCACGTAAACGGACTAGATTATTTCCTTATTAGAAGTGAAAGTTATCGCTCTTTTAACATCTTGAGCTAAGGTAAGTGGCTAACGCTAGCAACTTTACACAGCACCGGTTTATTTAAGAGTGTTTTATTCATAATCAGGGTCAACAGTGTGATAAACCAGTGCTTCTATCTGCTTCATTAAGTCGTGTTGTGTCCAGTTAAACACCTGTCGCTGTTCGTTTTTCCAACTCTCTCAGTGCATAGTGGTCTATATTGACTGGTTTAGTGACCATCACTGGACACTACTTTTCAAGGTGCATTGTGGGAAATTTGAGTGCATTATTTTTTCACTCACTGGTAATTAAGACAGCACAAAAAATGGTGTGACCCTTAAATAGTGCCCTAACTCGGGAATAGTGTGGACATTCAGGCACAGCCAGTATCTCACCCATTTTGGATCAGGTTGTATCGGGGCGTGGAGTTGGACAGCAGTTGACTGGTGCCCCAGCAGGAGTCCGTAACTATGGACACCGTGTTTTGGTCCAGCCCCTCGGTACTCAGCTCCACCCAGATGGGCTGGTTCAGCTGCAGCTCTGTCTCCGGGGCGATGGCTTGGGTCCGGCCCATGTCCAGGTAGGCCTTCATGGTCAGATTATAAAACCAGTTTCCAGACACGATGGTCTGCACCACAGAGCTGCACCAGACACATGACAGGAGAGATTAGGACTGAACCAGAACTAAACCAGGACTACATCAGGACTGAACCAGGGCTAAGACTGGGACTAAGACCGGGACTAGGACCGGGACTAAGACTGGGACTAAGACCAGGACTAAGACTAGGATTAAACCAGGACTAAACCAGGACTAAACCAGGACTAAGACCAGAAGTAAGACCAGGACTAAGACCAACACTAATACCGGGACTAAACCAGGAGTAAACCAGGACTAAACCAGGACTAAACCAGGACTGAACCAGGACTAGGAGCACACCTGTCCTTGATCTTGAGGCCCACAGTCTTGGTGACAGGCTGGCTGTAGTAGCAGGAGAACGTTAGCTCAAACTGGTCGTGGCGCGTGATCTCAGAGGACGTGTAGTTCTGGAGCACTACTTTGTTCCTGAAGACCAGCTGATCGTTCTCGCTCTGCCGCACACATGTACCACAACAAAACTTTATTATCGCTAAGGAAACTACACTTTTATTCATACAAACTTTGCACTGACATTTTTTAACCCTACATGTACGACCCGGGGCCTTCATTTTTCAAATAATCACAGGTAAGTAGTGATGGGAATACTTTGAAAACTGTACCTAGTTATGGATTACTGAATACCCAAATTAAAATGTATTTTAAAACATTTTATAACATATTCAGTTTCTATACTCTGAATACTTAGAACACTTTTACACTAATTTGCATTATATTATAGTGTAAAAAGCAGGACATATTATTACAAAGAGCTTGATTTTGTTGCCCTGTTTCGTTCATTTATGTCTAATTAGAGATGAAAAAATCGCACACACACTGCAAGAGCTTTGTTTTTTTCTCACTAATACTGTGCAGTTCAAAGCCAAAATGAGATATACTGTATGGAATTATGTAGCACAGAAAAATATGAAATAACTCAACTAAATATGTTTTGTGGCTACTTTGAGGATTTCAATATAGATACAAAAAAAAATATTTTGTTGACTTTTGACTGGTAGTGTATATAAAAAAAGTCTTTCTCCAAAGTCTAAACTCCAAAACACTTTTACTGAGAGACTGGCTGTAGACCTCTCCATTAAAATTAGCTGTAAACAAAGCTGATCATTGACTATTGATTGGAAATGACTGAATCTTATTAAAAAAATAAAACTAAAATGGATGGATCGCACATACCGTGACATTGGTTCCACACGTGTTATTATCCGTGTCGAACGCAAAGAGCAGCATGTGGGTGACTGGGTCCAGTTGGCCGGTGCAGTTGGGATCATTGAGGCGTAACTCGTGGTAATGGATTCCTTTCTCAGCCAATAAACACGTAGCGAGATTGAGGGAGGCGGAGTTTTGATGACACACCGTGGACTCACCTGGACATAAACAAATGGTCAGTTCCTCAGTGTAGTGAAGCGAGTTTTACAAGTAGAGCCTTTACAAGACACAGACTTTGAGGATTTGAATGTAACATATTTTAAAACTATTTAGTTATCCTCAACAAATAATGATAAGGTCTATTATTTTTGGATCATAAGGTTTTGGATTTCATTCAAAAACGGTTTGTACCTAAAGTGTTGTTTGGATATTTGGAGGCAAACAGGGAGCGGCAGAGGCACATTTCGTTTGACATGTGCTTTCCACAGAACTCATGGTCACTGCAGTAAGTCTCCTGACACAGACCCACTTCTGAACCTGCAACACAAAGAACTGAGTCAGAGAAACACATCAGCACACAGGAGGGGAGCAGAGAGGAGAAGAGGGGAGGAGAGCCAGAGGAGCAGAATGAGAGGAGAAGAGCCAGAGGAGCAGAACAAGAGGAGCAGAATGAGAGGAGGAGAGCCAGAGGAGCAGAGCCAGAGGAGCAGAACGAGAGGAGGAGAGCCAGAGGAGCAGACAGGAACACAAAGGAGGGGAGCAGAGAGAAGAAGAGGGGACTAGAACCAGAGGAGCAGAGCCAGAGGAGCAGAATGAGAGGAGGAGAGCCAGAGGAGCAGAGCCAGAGGAGCAGAACGAGAGGAGGAGAGCCAGAGTAGCAGAGCCAGAGGAGGAAAGCCAGAGGAGCAGAGCCAGAGGAGCAGAACAAGAGGAGGAGAGCCAGAGGAGCAGACAGAGAAGCAGAACAAGAGGAGCAGAGCAGAGGAGTAGAACAAGAGAAGCAGAGTCAGAGGAGCAGAGCCAAAGGAGCAGAGCCAGAGGAGCAAAGAGGAGCCGGCAGGAGCACTTTGTGTTGGTCAAATGTACTGTATAAATAAAGTTGCACTGGACTGGATTTAGAATGAAGACTCCTCGTCCTCACCGCACGTGGCTGTGGCCCTCCACTCGGGTAGTGTGATGCTGAATATGGAGCAGGCGGAGGCGTAGGCTTGGTGGAACGCGCAGTCATAGCCGTCCACTGAGGGGTATTTACACAGATCCTCCTGACAAACCTCCACATACAGAGAGGGGTCAAGCGCAGAGTGGCACGTGGAGAAGAGGGTGTCGTTCAGGAGCTCGCAGCTGTGGGTAAAACACACCTAACATGATCCCTGTGTTCACTTTCACAAAATTTAGACTTAGACTAACTTTATTTCTTAATCCACAAGGGAAACTACTTATATAGTAGCTCACATATTACAGTGCAATATCAAATATCATATAAGTGCCAAAAATAAACGGTAATATCAAGAAATAAAAATGAGTGTATGTACAAGTGATGTAGTGAATACAAAATGAAGCTAGAACAAATACCCAAGGTAAATATCTTCAGATGTGCTCAGAATAACAGAACCAAAGTATAGCATAACTCTGACTTAGACAATGTAGTGTTGGAGCATCACTAACTCTGACTTAGATAAGTACATGTATGTGGAGCTAAGTGTAGTATTGGAGGATAACTAACTCTGACTTAAATAAACGTGTGTGGGGGTTTAAGTCTAGTATTGGAGGATCACTGACTCTGACTTAAACGGGTGCGGCGTTGAAGCAGCTCACCGTTGTTTGGCGACGGCACAGTCAGCGGAAACATTCGTAGACTCTTGGTGCAGCACGCCACATCTACAGCAGCAAACACATTCAGATGCTCATCGTGCTCATCTTTCATAAGTAATTTAGAAAGTTCACATTTTGTTATGTGCAGGAGAATTGACAAAAAGACAGAAACATGAGCTGAGAAACTAACACTAAAATCGCATGTATTTCCTAATGGTTGTACAGAGCTAAACTCCAGGGTTAGCAGTTTAAGTTATAAATTATAATACAAAAATTGCTGCCATTGCCCATTCATTTATGTTTATTTCTACAGGGAGAGTCCAATGAGAGAACCACACTCTTTTTCATGAGCGCCCTGTTAAAAGAACAATACAATCAAAAACAAACAAAACACATAACCGCATAGGTCCATTTAAAACATTAAAAACAGGAGCAGGTGTGATTATAAATGTTTATCACCAGATTATTAAAATAACCAAAAGCTTTTTTCCTATTCCAGTTTCAGTGCGGACAGTTTTTAGACCTAGACAGTCATGAGATCTGGTATTAAAAGTTCCCGTATCAAAGTTCAACAAACAAGTGAGATATTCAGGCAGTTTATCAAGTGGCCCCTTATAAATACATTTTATACAGTGTTGTTCTCTTCTGACAAGCAAATTTCAATTCAGTTTGTGAAGGAGGCATCTCACCCGTCCTCGCTCCACACAGTGGAATTAAAGGCCGCCACATCTGTAATGTTGGTGCACAAACCAGTCAGTCCAGCCGGATCTGTGGACAGAAGAGTCAGTACATATAAATATGGTGCTGCTGTATGATCGGCCCACATTCTCCACAAACCCCACCCTCCTAGATCTAAAGACCAATCACAAGCTTTGACTCAGGCCTAAAGACCAGTGACCGATTTTAACTCATTTAATGGAGCTCATTTTTCCCATAGACTTTTCGAAAAAATCAAATATTAAGAATTCAAAGGCATCGCGGAGGCTAACGAGCTACGTGCTAACTCATATCCATAACACGGTTGATTTAAGTCCAAAAAGCACATTTAAAATGCAAGATTCTGCAAAATGCTTTAATAACTCAGCGGTTTACACATTTTTTAAATAAAATTATAGGTCTTCTGGTCATTAGTTACCAAAAGGCTGATTAGCTTTGAGCTTTCAAACTTTTAATTAGTTTATTTATTTATTTATTTGAAAGTCTATGAGAAAAATTAATGAGAAATTTACTTCTGGAACTGCTGTGCTCCATTGTTGCTTAGCTATATTTTTTGGGAGTACGATTAAAGGAATGTATGTTAGACACTTTTGTTAGCATTTAACACTAACGCTACTTTTCTCGGTGCAGTGAACCTGTCTAACCCCTGTCGCCTAGTTAAGCTCTGCATTTGATTAAATTCATATCCAAATAGAGCAGACAGAGTTTCTTTGAGTGTGATGTGTAGGATTTCAAAATCTTGTCCTTTCATTCTAGAGATTGCTTCCTGCTTTTTTCTGGTCAAAGAACACCTGCCCTATCCAGCCCAAAATGTGCGTTTTAAAGCAGACCTATTGTGCCTGTGTCTGTTATATAGTTATATGACACCTGTGAATCATTATGTTACAATTTGCACATTTTAAATCTCAATATTAATCTAAAACAACTTAATAAAAGAAACAAGTCTGCTGACTTCTGCGTTAGAAAACTGCGGTGCTCAATGGGAGCTGACGTCGCTGTAAACGTCATTGCAACAAAGAGCCGTGTAGCTGTCGGCTTTGGCTCCTATGGAGAGGCCCAGATCACACTAGCGAGTTGCAGATTTTTTTTTTCATTTGTACCAAAATGACTACACGGAGCTGCTGAATCCTACGCATATCACCGATTAAGAAATTAAATTGAAAAACACAGTAAGTACAGAGCAGTGGTCGTGTATCGGTGGCAGTGGGTTCTTCAGCAATAAGGCATCGTGTTAATAAGTGATAAGAGATCCTCTGTTTCCGCTGTTAACTCCTATTTTCCCGGTCAACAGCATTCGCTATTCAGTTCACCTGGAGTTCGTTCATTGCTATTCACATGTTGTTCCCTGTCCCACTCCCCTCTGGGAAGTGCAACTGTTTCAGATGTCTGGCCGCTGACCGCCCGGTGATGGCTGGACCCTAGATGCCCTACTGTGCCCTGATCCTGTTCCGTGGACCCGGACCCTCCCTTCCCTCGCCTGAACTGATGGCCCGGTGCCAGGCTGGGGTGGCTCCCGTCCTGCCGTGGGTGGGCCTCCCTCTGTCCCTTAGTTGAGTGGGCTCTGGCCCTACAGTCTTAAACTCTATCTGCAAATGGATGCGCATTAGTCCTGGACACATCTGCAGCTACCCGTCCATGGGAGTGGATCTCTCCTTCACTGTGGTTCTCCTCAAGGTTTTTTTTTTTCCCACTGGGTTCTTTTTTAGTTTTTCCTTGCCGAGAAGAAGGGTCTAAGGACAAAGGATGTTCTGGGGCAGTTCTCCATTTGCTTGTTTTCTGTTGATTAATTTGCTTGTTTGTTTCTCTTTCGTTGTTGATTTTCTAACTTTCTGTTGGTTAAATCAATTCTCATGTTCAGCCCTAAGAGGCAACTGCTGTTGTGATTTTGGGCTTTACAAAAGTAAAAAACTGAATTGAATTGAGAGATGACTAAAACATGTATGAATCACTCCAAATACAACCTCGAGACAATAATTGAGAAGGGGAAATAACTAAAGTCAATTTTGCATAAGAGGACTGCTTTAATATACTTTACAACCAGCTGGGAGCAGGTCTTCTCTCAACAACTTCAAAAGGATGTAATTTACAGGCAAATTTGCCAATCAGAGAAATGCATGGTCCATTTTATTCAAAAGAAACATGGAGACATGAGACACGTGTCAGAGTACCTTTGAGTAAGAGGGTTGCTGAGTAGCCATCATAGACCAGCTCAAATATCTCCTGGTAGTGAAGAGAGACGCCGCTGGAGCTTCTAGAGACATTAATTCCCTCTGGCATTAGAGCAGTGCTGATGTTTACTATAGAGCCATTCACCTGCAACAAATCAAGCACAAAGGCTCACAGCTCAGGCTCCCAGTTATATGTTCACTGGACATGTTTCTCAAAGACTTCACAGGTCTGATCCACCCTCATGAAGGAGATTCAGGTATAAATAAGACTTTAATCTCAGCACTTAAAGCAAGAGACGTGCCAAAAATCGCTCCAAATGTGACACAAAATGCTTTTTGTCACGTTTTGGAAGTGTCTTCACCTGGATTCGCGCTGCCCCTGGCCCCAGGGTGATATTTGTGGGCCCCGCGCTGAGCTCCAAATGGTCCAGCAGAGGAAAGTCTCTGCGGCGGCGATCTCTGAATACTGCCCCCAGCTGCATCTGGCCCTTGGACAGCAGTACGTAGGCACAGTGGTCAACTATCGTGGTGTTGAAAACGTTCATGTTGATAACTCTGGAGCCCAATACTGAGCACATGAGTGGACAGCTGAGGGCGAAGACAACACCAGTTATTTGAATTCCAAATAATAATAATAACAATAATAATA
>JACM01047523.1:0-12577 GCA_000787095.1 Periophthalmodon schlosseri
TTATAGCTCCTCTGGGCGGCGCGGATCAGGCTGGGTCTGCACAGGGACATTAAGGGTTTTCAAATGGGCCGCACAGCTGAGGCGCGTTACTGAGGAACACAACAAGTCCCCTCACATCTCAGGATCACAGCACAGGCCGGACAAGTCACGAACTCAGCTGAAATACACTTACGTAAACTCTACTGTGTCTGTTTGGAAGTTAATAAAGTGCACCATTTATTTATAACTACCAATGTGGCTTTTTGCATTTAAATTGTATCATAATTAAGGTTAAAGGTCCTATATTACGCAAAATGGACACTTCTGAGCTTTAAGCCATGTTCTAATGCTGTTTCCTCATCAAAAAACAGACCTGGAGCTGTGTTTTGTTTCATTCACACATGTTTGAGTAGTTGCATTATTGTGCTGCCTGCATCTCCAAAGCTCAAAATGCTCTGTTCCACCTTGTGATGTCATGAAGTGGTAGTTTTCAAGCTACCTTTTAACTTAAGTTCAGTAGAGATTGTCAATCTCAGGCCTGAGATCATCCAAATGATTCTAGTGAAGGTGTGTGGAGTTTAAAAACACAGCGGAGCACTTCCTGTATCACCACATGATGACATCACAAGGTGGAACAGAGTGTTTTCAGTTTGAGAGAAGAACTAAAGAACTAAATATGCAGGGTTTGTGTGTTAAACATGTGTGAATGAAACAAAACACAACTCCAGGTCTGTTTGTGACGAGGAAACAACGTAATAACATAGATCAGAAAATAGCGTAATATGGGACATTTAAATATTACATATTGATTGACAATTTGCACAGATTGGCAGCCATGTTTCTATAAGTCAGTCCCAGGGCGGCTGTGGCTACAGAAGTATAGTACAGTTTTTTCCAACAATATAGACTCATCTAAATAACCTCTTATAATAAACAAGACACATGCAAGATCGTATAAGTAAACAGAAAACTGAAACTGAAAGTGCTGGGTTTATTATTGTGCCACTGAGGCTTATCTGTGTGTCTTATTTCTAATATAAATAAACCTACATTCCATTAACTTTCATCACTTCATCTCCAGCAATTAATTCATCAGATGTAAGCTCAGTACTAACAGTGTGGGAGTTCATAATTTGAGGGAGCCCGGTGTTTTCAGCACCACGGACAGCGACACACCCCACACCCCCAAACTCGCGGTAATAAGCTCGCGTCCTGTGTTTTTATTATTTCATAAAACAAATGGTTATTAAAGCATCTTTCCCGTTGTGTTTCTCTCCAGCCAAACAACACTCCCAGAGCCTGACTTAAGCCAGTGCAATATTGTGACTAATGGTTAAATATTTTTTTAATTTTCTGCTAGACCAGCTCACTGCGGCTGCATTTGTCTGATGAAATATTCTCTCCCACAAGTCTCCCAACACTTTTAAAGCATAATGTTGGCTTATGTTACAACTACAACAATGGAAAAGACACGATACGGGTGTATTAGCCTGTCGCTCCGTGCACGGTCAAAACGAACACAGAATTTGAAACTATAACGACATTCAATCGATTTTTTGTCACTGCCAAATTATATACATATATAAATAAATATATAAATACAACAGCAGTATGACCAGCAAGTTTATTTACACACACTGTGGCTAGGCTAAGTGCGATATATTGCTGAAATTATCAAGTGATTCTAGTGACGGTGTATGAAGTTTAAAAACACATTATAACAGATCAGAAAATCACGTAATATGGGCCCTTTAAGGTTAAGGTTCACTTTATGTCATAATTAGTCCCCACAATGACCTTATAAGTGCTTTTCACAACTCTCAGAGGCCAGTGACCAGAGACCGGAGTTTTGCCATGATGGAAACTAGCAACTAAACTAACAACTAGCATGCTAACGTGAACTTTCTGATTATCCAACAATGAAATGCCTTGTTAGAATGTTGTTATCTCCTCAAAAACACACCTGGAGTTGTGTTTGTTTCATTCTCACATGTTTGAGTAATGCTTTATTATTAGTCTGTCTACATCTCCAAAGCTCAAAATGCTCCGTTCCACCTAGTGATGTCATAAATCGGTAGTTTTCAAGTTAATATCTACCTTTTACCTTTTGTCCAGTAGAGATCGACAATTCCAGGGCTGAAATTATCCAAATGATTCTAGTGAAGGTGTGTGGAGTTTAAAAACACAGTGGAGCACTTCATGTATTACCAAATGATGACATCACAAAGTGGAACTGTGCGTTTTCAGTTTGAGAGAAAAACTCCACCTAAATATGCAGGGTTTGTGTGTTAAACGTGTGTGAATGAAACAAAACACAACTCCAGGTCTGTTTGTGACGAGGAAACAACATTAGAACAGATCAGAAAACAGTGCACAACAGAAAAGTTACATAGTGCAGCTTTAAGTGAATAATTAAGATGCCTCTACGCCATGAAAAAACACTTCACATGAACAAAGTGGCAACAAACCAACGTATATGTGAGTGGATCCAGTCAAACCTGAGCTGTAGCCTTCACCTGTATAAAGTCACATTTTATTGACGCTATAACCCGGGAGTATAAAAAACCATTATCGTCAACACGAAGCACAAATGAACCGGTCAGCGCTGGTCTCCGTTCTGCTCTGAGCCGAAGACAGCTGTCCGCGTGCTGCAAATATATGAGGAATTGCCTTATAATTCAGGCATATCACTGCGCATTGATCTGCTTTAGAAACCGCGGCGGTGTGGGGGAAAGCGCAGGCGGGACAATGGCAGGACGTCTGAGGTCTCTGACGGTCAGCGGTAATGGCCCGGCCCTACAGTGGTTGTAGAAATGTGTGCGTGAACGAAGAAAGCCGACGACGAGGAGGTAAAACGGCTCCCGACAAAGATATTACTGCGACTTGTGACATCAAAGACATGCAAATCTCACGTTCTGTTTGGCGACGCTGCAGATCAGAGCGGAGGGGCGCGGCTCGAAAGGCGCGGATTCAGATGAGTTTTGCCCTGTGCAACCTGCAAACCACGATCTCACACGATCACAGCGACTCGGGTGAGGGGTCGTTTTATACATGGAAGGTCGGAGGTTCGATCCCAACAGGGGCCAGTTCACACAGCTGTTTCTTTCTTTCGTGTACAAATTCATTGATCTTACAAAAGAAAAAATGATTTGTACCAAATTTAGTTACTGCTGCTTTCCCTCTGCAGTCCCTGGGCAGGTGAACACACTTTAAAAATAACCATTTCATTACAATTACACTATAAGACTCTCAGTTCATTGTTAACATTAGCAGTAAAATACAATAAAATGTCCCCATGTCCAGTACATGATGTTTCCTACTGTCCAAACCAATATAAAACATCATTATGTGCAGGTTTTTGTATTTATTTATCTTTATTTATACCCGGAGAGCCCAGTGAGAGCACTCAGATAGTCCTTTTCATGAGTGTCCTATTCAAATACAGAAAAATACAAACAAAAAACAAACAAAACAGGTACATATGTCCATTTAAAACATTATAAACAGGAGTTGGTTGGGTTAAATATATTAAGCCTTTACGGCCGGACTTTGTGGAGATCCGACCCAATTAGCTCATCTTACTGTAAAGGAGCTGTCCCCTCATTTTTTTGTTTTTGCTTTTGTATTTAATTTTGTATTTACTTATTTATTTTTTATATTATACATGTCTAGTTAAGGTGCACTGGTCCACTGGTTCTTTCTCTCCCTTGTTTTTAAAGTTCTTTGTGTGTAATTTTTGTGGGGAAAAAAAAAAACACAATCTGAAAATAAAGAATTACAAAAACAAAAAATAAAAAAAACAAGTGCTGGTGTGAGTATAAACTTCAGCAGATTATTAAATTGCATTTGTGGCACCAATTTTGCACATCTTTGAAATATATTTATATCTATTTTTGGGAAGAAAAACAGCCAAAAGTCCTTTTTCCCATCCCAGTTCTGATGTGGCCAGACCTTAGACTTACACAGTCATGTGATCTTGTATTAAATGTTCCCATATAAATGTTCAACAAGTACCATAATACTAATAGTAAAGTACTGGATTTATATAGCACCTTTCGAAACACCAAAAGCCCTTTACATTGCAGTATTCGTTCTGTCCGTGCTCAGTGAGCTACCGGCCCCTCCCACCACCACCAACGCTCCATACACCGCATTAATACAAGCCGGGGTGAGTGAAGTCGCGTCTTGCTTAAGGACACAACAACATTTAGCCCTAGAGCCACCGCTGCCCCATTGACACCTGCTATTCCCAGCAGTCTCCCGTTCAAGTTCTAATCAGGCCCAGCTCTGCTTATCTCCAAAGACCAGATGAGATTCTCGAGGTGGTACGGCCACAATCACATATGAGTCATGTGTTTATGTGTTTGTCAACCCAGAAAAGCTGTGGCAGAAGTACAAACTGACCATCACTATGTGGAGAAAGAATGAATATTGCAACGTAGAGCATTTGAGTGTCTGAAACATAGACTGTATATATAAATGGACGTAGCTAACCCGCTAGCCGCCGCGTTACAAATAGGAAGTGAGCATGTGCGCGCTTCCGGCTCCATCGACTCTGGCTCCAATTCACTTTATTATCGCCCCTCTCTCTGTAACTGCTGCTGTCAGACTCGTCGTTTTGGTCTTAAATGTTCGTATTAACCCTCTACATGATCCTGGTGTTTTTATTCCGCTATTGTGTCCGTAAATCAGAGTATGAACATTAATAACAGATGAATCAGGCGCCTTCTTTAGCGTTAGCGTTAGTAACGGGTTTGACTGACAGCGTTGCTAAGCGCCCGCTCCCTGCTAAACCAGCGGTGCGGGCGGGAAGAGGCGTTACCTTCATCAGCCTCGCTCCGGATTGGCTCTTTGGTCGCTAAGTTACTCGCGGTCGGAATTCCAAATATGGAACTCAGCTCCAAATCGGCCGCTATAACCGCTCCGGCCTCGATGAGCTTCATTCGACCGGAGCCGAACGCTGTGGGTGACATCACACTCACTTAGTCCACTTCTTTATACAGCGTAGAGTCCGAAATGAGCAATAAAATTCATATTAAAATTGTGAAAAAGTGAGAAAGGTTAGGTATATTTTGATTCCATGCTAATATGGAATACGATGACAGCACCTATAAAGGAACTCTTTTCAAATTCTTCCGCTGTGAGAGTTTGGTCAGCAGTGCCCAGCTGGAGGATTTCTCATTGTGCAACAGTTGATGGAAAGTTTTGCAGTACCTGGAGGGACAAAAAAGATCTCAGTTCAGTATCCAGCATTAATGGTGTAGTCTCCGTCTTTTCTTCCTCATCATTACGCCAAAGCTTCAGCTCGCCGAGGTCAGGAAATCAAATTGCTTCCGAACAAAGATATCTCTGTTACCGCGACTTCAAATGCCGAGCGATTCACAGAGTACTTATGTTCGGGCTGGATCTGAAAGCACAGATTGGCCGGTCCACATGCCCTTTAATTCGAAAGGCTTTTCATCTGCCTCCTGGACACGGCACCACGGGCGAAGCAAAGTCTGACTCCCAATTCAGCTTTCAGCAAAACATAAACCACTTTTCGACTAACTTCAATTTGCGAAACATACCTTCGGGGGAAACATATTGAGCATTTTCTTATATAAGAGCGATGCGGTGCGATGGTAGAGCCGTCTGGCGAAAAAGATGTCAAATGGAACATCAAATAACAAACAAACATGATGGCTTGATGCAGGGCAGAGAGCTAACATTTCAAATAAATCTATATCAAAATGTCACCCAGAGCCGCGGCTATATGTTACCCTATCAACCAAAACAAACGTGGCATTTTCGATAATGCCAATCTGTTCTATATGGACCGGAACACTTGAGAAGAAAGTAATGAAAATACATATTGTGTTTACATTCAAATTTAAAGGCCTTTCGGACAAAGCGCTGATGTTATGAGTGTTTACGACTAGTCCAGATAGAAACAGAAATTATTTTAAAAAAAAAAAAAAGCAGTGGACAGATTTTTACAAACAAAATACCAAAAGTTTGGAATGGTTTCTCGTAGTGTCTCATCAAACTCCGAGCACGGGAGAAGCTCGTCTGTGTAATGAGAAGTACTGCGTTTAATTAACCTACCAAACTTGTTAACTCGGATCCAGAAGCAAATGCAAAAAAGCAATTACCTGAAAATGAAAGTGCCTAAGAACTACTTGGTTATGGTTACGTGAAGTGGATAATTCAGAGCTGTAGGCGAGAGGCATCCAGCCGTGCGCAGAAGAAGGAGAAGAACATATGTAACGATGACGATGATCCAGACCATAGACTGTGTATATAAACATAGCTAACCTGATAGCTGCGTGTAGGAGGTGATCTTGGGCGCACTTCCGGCTCCATCGACTCCAATTCACTTTACATTGAAACTGCTGCTGTCAGACTCGTCATTTTGCTCTTAAATGTTCGTATTAACCCGCTCTACATGATCCTGGAGTTTTCCTTTTGCTATTTTGTCCGTGATTCAAGATATGAACAATAACAACAGACAAATCAGGCGCCTTCTTTTCCCGATGTCTCTCCCGCTAGCGTTAGCAACAGGGGACTCTGCTCCGAATCGGCCCCTGTAACCGCTCCGGCCTCGATGAGCTTCATTTGACAAGAGCCGAACGCTGTGGGTGACGTCACACTCACTTTACGAAGCTGTGAGTCTGGTCCCCGGTGAATCTCCCCATTTTCAGATGGGCCTGATCGACGGGTGGATTAGCCAATCAGGGACACGCATGGTCCGTCCTCATCGGAAATAATAAAGGAAAAACATATCACAGGGCTGAAAAACATGGAGGATTTCTGCAGAATCGATGAGTGAAGCTCTAAACTCTGTTAATCTGAGGTGAGAGAAATGTGATTTTATTTGTAAATCCTAAGTGACCAATGAGCGCCTTCATTTCACGTGTGTCACTGAAAAGAACAGATCTGATTGGACGATTACGTTTGGCCGGATTTGAAACGCAACAGAGGACGAGGGACCAGACTGATATGAATCTGTATAAAACACACAGAGAGAGATCAGTCTGGATTTGCCTGGTAAAATCAAAGTCAGATAATATTGTATCTAAATGTCGGTTAAGTAACATAACAATGTCTTTAGTGCACTGGCTAAATGTAAAGAATCTAAACTCTGACTTAGTGTAATAGTTTATTTAAGTGGGTTTTGGTGAGAACAGAGGACAGTTTGATCAGTGTGAGGTAACCAGCCTCATATATTTTCACATATATAACGTTATAATGTCCTCTACAACTGCACAGCTGACGTACATGAGCCTTCACACAGACAGGGGCTCCCTCTTTTCTGCATCACTCGAGGAAAAACAGAACTAAAGCACAACTCTGCCCTCACTGCACTTATAGTTACACACAACAACTGAACAAACCTGCTGTGATGTGCAGTAGTTTCATTAGCGGGATGCAGCTGAGTGTGTTACGACAGCGCTCTGAAGGGGGAGTGGCTTAGCGCGGAGAGTAAAGGAGGGGGACTCAGAGGATCAAAAATGAAACTTATTTAACATTTTAGATGCTCTGAAGGGGGAGTGGCTTAGAGTAGAGAGCAAAGCGAGGGGAGACTCAGAGCATCAAAAATTAAACCTTAACTTATTTAACATTTTAGATGCTCTGAAGGGGGAGTTACTTAGCACGGAGAGCAAAGAAAGGGTGACTCAGAGGGTCAAATATGAAATTTAAACTTGTTTAACATTTTAGATGCTCTGAAGGGGGAGCTACTTAGCGCAGGGAGCAAAGGAAGAGGAGACTCAGAGCATCAAAAATGCAACGGAAACTTATTTAACATTTTAGATGCTCTGAAGAGGGAGTGACTTAGCGCGGAGAGCAAAGGAAGGAGGACTCAGAGGATCAAAAACTGAACTGAAACTGAAACTTAACATTTTAATATGTTGTTTTCAGCGAATTTAGCATTTTCAAAATAAAGGTAAAACTGTAATCTAAAGCAATTAATATCGTAATAGCATTAAGTAACATCCCTTTTTTAACTTCAGCACAGTCCCATCAGTCCCATTCACTCAGGCTTTGTTTTTTTCCCTGTATAAAAATGTTGAACTCCGTGGTGTTTTTGCAGCATTTTTCCCTTCTTCCGCAGACGTGTTTGCAGCGCACCCGCCTCGCGCCCCGCGTCTTTCGCCCCGCTTGTCTCCGCTCCGCTCATCACACGACGCAGATCAAATCGTTCCGCAGAGCAGACTTCATCAGCGCGACCCCCTCCTCCCGCTGCGGGGCATCTGACGCGGCCCAGCGGCGCGCTCAGATAATCAAACACCTGACAACACCGCGTCGCGTGTGCCCCGTGCGGCTGGGGGCCTCTGTGTGGAGCCATTACGGAGCTGTCGACATGGATCTGAGCGTGTGAGCGGCTCCGACGGGCGCCCGCTCCACGCCGCTCAAACGGGAGATGAAACTAGTGACTGTCGAGCCAACCGGCAAATAATACCACGGGAACATAGCGGAGTTGTCCTGATGCTGACGTTTCAAACTCCATTTCGATACTAAGGTATAGACTGGACGCTCAAAACCGATTCCGATACCACGATGATAATAAAAAACGCTCTTTCTTTGGATAATAGAATGTGATTTTCAATATTAAATGGTAGAACTTTCTTTTCTGTTCCCATGTGGCCTTATATCTGCGTGATCCCTCCATCGTCCAGTAGGTTCCATAGTGGGGCGTAAGACAAGAGGAAAGAGGAGATGAGAGAGAGCGAGAGAGAGAGGGCAGGTGGGAGAGGAAGGAGGTAAAAGAATGGGGAGGACAGAGGGAAGATGACGAGAGGAGGAGGAAAGAAACATGGTAAAGGAATGAACAGAGGGAGAGAGAGGAGGAAAGATGAGAGGAAACAGGAGATGAGAGAGAGGAGGGGGGAAGAGGAGAGGAAAGAGAAGGAATAGAGAGAAGATGAGGAAGAAAAGGAAGAGGTTAAAGGAATGTAGGGAGAGAAAAGAGAGAGAGGAGGGGGAAAGAGGAAAGAGAAAGGAGAGAGAACAGTGCTGAGTCGTCCAGTTGGTTCCACAGTGGTCCATGGGCGTAAACTTATCTATGTGGGAGGAAAGAGACGAAGGAGGAGAGAGGGTAAAGGAATGGACAGAGGGAGAGAGAGGAGGGGAGGAGGAGAGAGAGAAAGGGGAGGGATAGTGGGAGAGGAAGGTGGGAAGAGAATGGGGAGAATGAGAGCAGAGGGGGGAAGAGGAGAGAGAAGAGGAGGAACAGAGGGAAGATGAGGAGAGGAGGAGGAAAGAAACAAGGTAAAGGAATGAAGAGAGGGAGAGAGACGAGGAAAGATGAGAGGGGGGTCTGAGTTCAGTAGGCAGCGTTAATTGTTGTTGTCTTTTTCAACCTCATCATTAAAGAGGAGGTATTTTACTTCTATGGGGTATTAAAGAGGAGGTATTTTACTTCTATGGGGTATTAAAGAGGAGGTATTTTACTTCTATGGGGTATTAACTGTAACATGTAACATATTTATATCACCATGTTTCCTTTTATTGTTTTGAAAATGCTAAATTTGCTGAAGACACCATATTAACATGTTTTATTAGTGTCACTTTCACTGTTGACGCTCTGAGTCTTCCCTCCCTTTCCTCTCAGTGCTAAGCCCCTCCCCCTTCAGAGCACTATCACGTTAAAATCGTCTGCATCGCGCTAATGAAACTACTGCCCATCACATCAGGTTTGTCAAGTTGCTGTGGACAGTTTTGTATCATGTTTTTGTAGATTTATGGAGAGCTGTCGTGTGGGAGCGTGGGTGACGTAGGCATGTGGGCGGAGCTTTGGACAGAATCTTACAGCTTTGAACAGAGCCCGGGAGAGATCACTAAATTACTCAAACATGCATGGATGACATCTACAACCACTTCAGGCATGTTTTTGCTTAAAGTTAGATTTAGGAGAGCTGTCGTGTGGGAGCGTGGGTGACGTAGGCATGTGGGCGGAGCTTTGGACAGAATCTTACAGCTTTGAACAGAGCCCGGGAGAGATCACTAAATTACTCAAACATGCATGGATGACATCTACAACCACTTCAGGCATGTTTTTGCTTAAAAAGCGCAAAAAAACCCAATTGATTTTACATAATACCCCCTCTTTAAGTCAAAACTTCACCACACCATGTTCAGGAAATGAAACTGCTTCCAAACAAAGATATCTCTGTTACTGTGACACGAGTAGACGTGGGAGATATATTGAAAGATGGATAATATCGCAATTGTTGTTCTGGAGATATACAAAAGAAAAATCAAGTATTTCATCTGTAATAAATAAGAGAGAGTTGTAGTGTAATCCTCCAGACAGGGCTCTGCAGTGATATATCTGGACATGTTTTGGTCATTTTAAAGTTAATTCCTGTTTTGTTTGAATTGGATTCTGATGGATCGCCATAGCAACATCTAAATAACATCATCAGTCCGCACAGATTGGGTCCACAAGAACAACACCGAAGATCTCATTCATTTTTATCTGGCATCTTATGAATTATCTTCTAATAAAACTGTGGTTTCAATGCACAGTGCACTAATGCAGGGCCGGCCCAGCCTGTGAGCAGACTGAGCAGCTGCTTTGGGGTCCGAGGCCACCAGTGGGCCCCCAAGAGCCCATAATATGTAAAGTTTTATTGGAAACAGGGCTCGTGTGTTTACAGCAGCTTAAATACCCCTCTCAAACCATTATATTATTATTTTTTCGTTTTGTTTTGGGGTTTTTTATCGTGTGTTTCAGCAGCTTAAATACCCCTCTCAAACCATTATATTATTATTTTTTCGTTTTGTTTTGGGGTTTTTTATCTATACTAGCAAAAATATCAGCTGCTGCCTACATGTGTTTTTGAGGCGGGCATAGGTGTGGACGGCTCTGTGTTCACACCGGCGCGAGGACCCCTTCCCCCGAGGTGCGCCGAGGCAGCTGAGGGACATTTGAATGGCTGTTTTACAAGTTAGATTGAAAGTTAGTGAGTTTAAGTTTATCTAAAGTCTTGGGCATCAAGAACAAAAGAAGATGATTGTTTTGGGAAAGAAGACTAATGGCTAATTACACTGTCTGCTTCTTCAGCCATCAGCGAAGTTCTGTGATGTTTCGGCTCCCGCAGGTTTCGGCTCCCGCGGGCTGCTCCTGGTTCAAATTAGTAACATTGATAAACCACTGTCACATTTGCTGGACGCTGAACGGCCTGTGAACGAGTCGTGACTCCTGATTGTGGATTGTATAGACTCATTCATATGCGCATTTACGCCAATTGTCCACTAATTATCTACACAAATTTACATTGGTTTACTCAACTGCTGACTGCGGTCATAATATAGTGACCACAGTTAGTCATTTTTGGTGGATAGTACTCAGTTACTCTAGTAGGCTACATTTACTTGAATAACCCCCTTTTTCTGACACCATACTTTTACTTACTCGTTTTGGTTGAAACACTACTTTGTACTTGAGCAGCCAATATTATTTTGAAGTGTATTATTACTTGACAACAACTTCTGGCTTTTGCCCTGCCCACCTCTGTATTGTGTAATGTAAATGTAGGCCCACTGAAGCCGACTGGAACACATTAAAATCCACCAGAAACCAGGAAAAAAATGTCTAGAATTTCAAAAGTCTTCTGGGGGAGGCCCCCAGGCCCCCATCTTGTTTTTTCCTACTGTTCTTGTGGCTACAGTAGTTGTGACATTCTGGGTTTTCAGTCTGATGTTGGTCAATGTGGGGAAGCTGGATCGATGTGGTTGAAGTAGGAGGCAGACGTGCATAAACAAGTGCATTACCAGACAAATTTATTTTAAAGATTACTTTGGTCGGACGCCAACATAATTTAAGAAAACAACATAAACCGTTCACACAAAAACAGAAAATTAGTAACTTGAATTAAATCTGCCAAACAACCACGTGCCACAACTACACTGAAGTCCTCCTGACTTCAGCTGCACTGAACTCCAAACAGGAAGAACCCCCAGGTAAATATCATTTACTTCACAGGTGCTGTAGCTTTAACTTTAGCAGGATCTCACAGTCAACTGTGTACGTTTGAGAGCCTAAGTCCCTTAAGTGTTTAAAAGTAAAACTATAAACACTTAAACATTGAAACAAAATACATAAAGACACTGAAACAAAAAAAGAACTTAAACCAGTTCTCCCCTCCACATGGTCCGGCCCACGACCTCGCCCAAGGCTTTAAACATGGCCGACATAGGGCACGCCCCCTTTTAGTCTGGTGGAGATTCTGGTAAGAATGGATGCACATGTTGAACTGAATTGAATAAATTTAACCAAATGAAATCATTTTTAAGTAACAGGTGTAAGTGTGGTGTTTAGTCTTTCAGTTTATCTTTAATTTAAACAAAACAAACCTGGGATAGATGCCTAGTTGTTTAGTTGAATACTGAAAGATTATAGGAAATGATATATATAGTATATAGTTTAGTCATATAAATAAAAATACAACTGGTCAAGGCGAGGGGAGCAAACTCACAATGTTCAAATGTGAACCACAAATAGCTGAGCCAGGGGTCATCCTGTGCCGGGGGCTCCGGGGACAAATTCAGCGTAGGGCCCCCTGAAAGCTTGGGCCGGCCCTGCACTAATGCAGTGCTTTTGAATTAAAAAAAA
>JACM01012589.1:0-26588 GCA_000787095.1 Periophthalmodon schlosseri
AAGCCATAACATGGTTTGTAGACATAACAGCCATTTACAATTACAATTACAACACGTTTGTATTGTGTGTGTGTGTGTGTGTGTGACATGTGTGTGTGTGTGCCATGTGTGTGTGTGTGTGTGTGTGTGTGTGTGTGTGTAACATGTGTGTGCGTGTGTGTGTGACATGTGTGTGAGTGTATGTGTGTGTGTGACATGTGTGTGTGTGTGTGACATGTGTGTGTGTATGTGTGTGTGTCTGTGCGACATGTGTGTGTGTGATATTTCTCTGTGATTTTGGAGGGAGTAAGGGGACAGTAGTGGAGAATGCTAGTACTAGTAATTCATAAGTGAGAAAAGAAGATATAGAGAATGTAAATGGGAAGAAAAATAAATAAATAAAATAAGACAGGAAAAAATAATAATAATGATGATAATACTCCTATAAAAAAAAAAAAAAAAAATTATTAGGCGTTGTAATCGGTGAAGCCCAGTTGTTGTTGTTTTTTTTTTTTGTTATGTTCCTCTTTCTCCTTCTTTGGGGTAGCCATGCTAAGGACTTAAGCTCAGCTGTTGCCTGACCCTGAGGAGGCAGCTTGCCCAGCAGATGCACCACTCACCCTGTTGGAGCAAACCTCTGACCTGATCAGGAGAGGGTCTGCTCTCTGCTGGGGGGTGTATTTGAACCTAGCTTGTGGCCTTCCCCGTTTGTTCAGCTTGGTCAAATTATTATTATGCTATTCAATTTTATATATTTTTGAAATTCTAAATAACAACAACAATAATAATAAAATGTTAATAATAATAATGAGGAATAAAAAAAGAAAGAGAAGGTAAGGAGGGGGTGGGGTGGGTATCTGGAATATGTTTGTGTGTTTGAAAAACTGGTTAGAATAAGAGTAGCGGTTATAATGATATTGATCGCATAGAGTATATACCAAGGGTCACCAACCTTTTTGAAACTGAGAGCTACTTCATGGTACTGAGTCATACGAAGAGCTACAAGTTTGATACGCTCTTCTGAAATAACACATTTGCTCAGTTTGCCTTTAGTTATACATTATTAATAATGATTAATGATAATCATCTATGTGAAGACACTGATCACGTTAATGATTTCTCACAATAATTATCAACAATAACAGCAAGGTGAGAAACAGATATCAATATTCAGCACTTTAACTTTATTAATCTCAGTAATGATTAGATTTTCAGATGACACTTACATCACTACATCTCATAGGAAAAATGTCCCATTTTCACTATCCTTATTAATCTAGTAATGATTAGATTTTCAGATGACACTTACATCACTACATCTCATAGGAAAAATGTCCCATTTTCACTATCCACTGACAAACCTTTTTAACAAAACATGAACTATGTTGCACCATGTTTCAGAAAGTTATCATTTATGTTATGTTAAAGAAAAATCAACTTACATATTTTAAAATAAATCTCGGTTGCTTTTTGTGACTTTTTCGCCGGTTTCATGAAAAAAGACTGTTGCTTACCCAAAGCTGCCTTTAGCTCACGGGCTTTTTCTGCCTGTAGTGCGCTTCCCGGTGAGTAGTTAGCATGGTATTAGCATGGTATTAGCATGGTAGCTTTAGTGACACGTAGTGAAGTGTCTCTCCACATTGTGCCGCTTTGCCGTCGCCACAGTCGCCCCACAAATGAAACACACGCAGGTTTCTTTTACAGTCATAAAAAAAGAACTCTTCTTCCCATTCGTTGTGAAAGTGATACATTTTCTTTCTTTTTTCTGCCATGGGGTAAGAAACATTCAGCGCAAATCTTTGCAGCACCTGCGTGCTTACTATCCATGAGCACTGGTTTTGTCACGCACACAGTACTAACCTTTGAACTAGAGGAGGTCAGAGTTCACCTTAACTTATCTAAACTTCATGTATAATGAACATATTTTTAAGATATTGTCATTTTTAAATCTATATAAATGCAAGGGTGATTAAAAAAATAGCAACAGAATAAAATTAAAGATGCAGCTCACTAGTGAGTTGTGCTTTTTTAGAACCGGCCTGCGGGCGACTCATGCAGTCCTTGGGGGCGACCTGGTGCCCGTGGGCACCATGTTGGTGACCTCTGGTATATACCATAATAATTCATTATGCAAAAATGAAGAATGATCTAAGAAATAAACACACACACACACATATAAAATAAATAAATAAAATAATAATAATAAAAACAACAGCATGTGTGTGTAACAGTATGTTCAGTTATTTTGTAAAAAAATCTGTATGTATTCTAGGAGTAGATTTTTCCATTGGTTGAGGATGATTTTGCTTTTTGATTTCCAGTTGATAGGTATGGTTTTCTTGGATATAGTTTGCACTGCTAGGAGCAATTTAGTTTCAGATGGGTCCAGGTTGATGTGGGATGGGTCCAGGCAGATTGAGGTGAGTGAGGGATGCAGCAGTCCATGAGGGAAGAGAGTGATTCCATGCCATTTTCTGTCCAGTAAGATGTGTTCTATGTAGTATTGTATGAGGTGTAGGTTTGCATTGTCAGACATATTGTAGGTGTTATTGCTGATTTAGGTCCAGAAGTTGACATCAGGGGCAATTCTCAAATCTTTTTCCCATTTTTTAGAGGGTATTGCCATATTTTCTCTGATTGTAAGATGATTCTGTAGATATTGGCTGTTATTTTTTTTGTTGATTTAATATTTATTAGTGTTAAGATTAGTGGGGGGAGGGTGAGATTCATATTTTTGTGTTAGTAAAAGAAAAATATAAAATCTGTCAACTGGAAAAAACATTGTAGTTGACAGATTTTATATTTTTCTTTTACTATGGATCAGACCTGGACGACTGAGGGATTACACAAATATATTTTTTTGTGTTGTAATCACAGATCACAGAATACCACCACAGAGTTGGTGGTATTCTGGGTATTGTGTCCCCCTGATGCTGAACTTCTGGATCAAGTGTGGGAAAGAGACCAGTCAGTTGTCTTAAAATATATGCTGTAGGTGTGTGATCGATTTCTCTTCCCATGAGCGGAAGTATATGGGTTTCTTGTCTTGTAGGAGGTCTGGATTGTTCCAAATAGGTGTGAAGTTGGATGGTGCTATGGTGGAGTTACTAATTTTATGAAATTTCCACCAGGCTGTCAGAGATGAATTGTTAAAAATGTAAAGAATGGGTGATGTTTGATTGTATGGCCTTGGAATGGGAGGTCAGATATTGGGGTGTCGCCACAGATTGCCTGTTCAATATCGGACCAGATATGTCTGCTGGGTGAGGCTGAGTCCATTTAAAGATATATTGCAGTTGCATTGCTATTGAGTAGTGAAAAAAGTTTGGTGCTCCAAGTCCACCTTGAGATTTAGGTTTTTGTAGTGTGGACAGTTTTATTCTGGGAGGTTTATTTTGCCAGTAATTTTGATTATAGAGTTGAGGGATTGGAACCAGTTTGAGGTTGGAGGGGTTGGGATCATGGAGAGGAGATAATTTATTATAGGGAGAATTGACATTTTAACTCTTGCTGTTCGGCCAATGAGGATAACAGAAGATTCATCCAACATTGGAGGAAATCTGTGACTGATTTAAGGAGGGGGGTGTAGTTAAGACTGAACAGCTCCTACAGCTTGGAGGAGATCCTGATGCCAAGGTAAGTGATGTGATTCGTGCATATGGGTATGGGGGGGTATGGACTGCCGCATCCTACCCATTGGTCTGTCGAGGTAGGATGGTCGGTTTGTGAAGGTTGATTGAGTAGTCTGAGATGTTTGAGAATTGTTTTATTACTTTGATGGTTTCTGTCAGTGATGTGTATGGCTGCTGCAAATACAGTAATATATCGTCTGTGTATAAGCTGATTTTATGGTGATCAGTGGGTGTCTGAATTCCTGTAATAGCTGGGCTTTGACAGAAGGCTGCTGCAAGTGGTTTAGTAAATATAGTGAATAATGCTGGAGAGAGTGGACATCCTTGTCTGGTTCCTGTATGGAGTGTGAATGGTTGTGTCAGTCAATACTGTGGGTGTAGCTAAAGTATGCAAGATACGTATCCAGTTAATAAATGTTTCCCCAAAGCCAAATTTTTGTACTGTTGATAGCAAGAAAGACCAGTTTACTCTATCAAATGCTTTTTCTGCATCTAGTGAGACTATTATGGTTGGATTTTGTTGAGTGGTTGAATACTGAATAGTCTACAAGTGTTATTTGATGAATGTCTGTTTTTAATGAAACCTGTTTGATCTGGGTGTATGATAGAGGGGATAACTTTATCAATTCGATGAGATAATACTTTTGTAATGATTTTCAGGTCTACGTTGATAAGAGAGATAGATCGATAATTTGAAGGTAATGTTGGATCTTTGTTGGCTTTTGGGATAAGTGAGATTATTGCATTGTTCATGTGTGCGGGTAATCTGGCTGTTTCTTCTAAGTCTAAGAAACAATGTCGAGAAAATGGCCCAAAAATGCTTATAGAACTCAGCAGGGAAGCTGTTAGGGCCTTGTTGTTGGGCATTAATTTAATTCTTTGTTGCTTATAGGAGCCTCAATCATGCTAATTTGGTCTTGTGAGAGTTTTGGAAGAGTAATATTATTTAGAAAGGCATTTATGTCTGATTGTCTGGTTATTTTGTCTGATGAGTATAGGGATGTATAAAAGTCCTTGAATATGTGGTTTATTTCTTCTGGTGAGTGGGGTTGTTTGCATTTATGGTTTCCAGTTGTTTCATTTTCTGTTCTAATTCATTTTATTCCAGTTGTTCTTTTTTTTTTTCTTATATGTTGAAAATGATATGATGATTCTCAATACTGCTTTGCCTGCTTCCCATAAAATAGATGGAGAGGACTTTGAGGAATAATTTATTTTCAGAAAGATTGAATAAGGTTATTAAACTCTGGGCCTTTAAGGAGGGATGTGTTCAGTCGCCATCTTGTGGTTGTTTTATGGGGGCTCAAGTTATTCCAGGTAAATGTTATTGGGGCATGATCACTGATAATAATGGGGTGTATTGTGGAATTTGTGATGTCTGCTGTTACAGAGTTAGTAACAAGGAAATAATCAATGCATGAATAACACTTATGGACTGGGGCGTAGAAGGAATATTGCCTTGCTGTTGGGTTTTGATATCGCCAGCTATCACTAAGGCCCAGTATGTTCATAAATAGTTTTATTATTTCAGTGGATTCTGATGTTTTGTTGGATGAGGTATTGCTGCGGTTGATTGATGGTTTATAACAGTGTTAAAGTCACCTCCAACAATGATAGGGCAATTTGAGTATAGGGAGAGGGATGTGAAGAAATTGTGGAAGAAATTTGGGTTGTCTGTGTGGGGTCCATATATATTGCCAATAGAGTTGTTGTTAATATTGATTAGATATTGTTTATTATAAAACGTCCTTCGGGGTCTAAAATTGTGGTGTTGTGAGTGAATGTGAATTTTTTGTTTATGAGAATGGATACTCCTCTTAGCTGAGTAAATGCTATTGAATTGGTGTCTATAAAGTTTATTATTTTGTGATTTTGGTAGATGGGTTTCCTGTAAAAGGCATATATCAGGTTGTAAGTGTTTGAGATGGTAAAAAAAAAAGTTCTTTTTTATTTGAGAGCCAATTCCTCTGATGTTCCATGATACAAATTTAAAGGAAGACATACAATAGTGGGAGGGTTGGGGTTATCTATTGGGCAATATACAGTACATTTTAGAAGAACCATGGCGTTGACGATGAGTTTTTATATAACTGTCCTTTGATGTATAATTTGTACACTACTAGATGTGCAGATTTACTATTTTTTCTGTTGTCCTTTAGAATGGGATAAAGTATCTTTCTATCTGTCATTTAGTCCAAAGGTGGTGCCTTTTAGTTGTTTGCCCCTGCTTTTCACAAGATTCTTGTGTTTGAAGTGTTCAAACTTGTCCACTATGGGTTTGGGTCTTTTTTTTAAAGTGGGTCCAGTACAGTTTACTCTGTGGAATGTTATGCTGTCAGCTATATCTGATGCTAGTTTGAGTTGGGCTCTATGAATTCCTTAATCGTTTCCTCTGGATTCTCATCTTTGTTTTCCTGTATTCCATAATATGATGTTGTCTTGCAAGCTCCGAGTTTGAAGGTCTAATATGGTTTCCTTTAATGATTTGTTGTGTTATTTGACCAGGTCTAGTTCGCTTTTGAGTGACTTTTCGTTTGTTTCGTTTTGAGTTCCACATTAGATTGAACTAGGGAAACTATTTGGTCGTGAGCGAAATCAAGGCTGTGACACATTTCTTTAATTTTGTTGTGAAGCGTGGGTAGTCCGAGTTTGTTGTTGATGCCGTCGAGTAAACTAACCTGAATTTCAGCCGGTTCGAGGTCATCAGTGTCTGGGGCGGAGTCTGTTTTCTTGCGTTTGGGTGCACAGCCTGACGGGGTATCCATGTTTTGCCAGTGTTGATTGTAATAGTTGTTGATATACTGTTTCAAATCCATTACATTATCCACTTTTGTACGTCAAGATGGCATCATATGTTCGTTTAGCAGTTTTTTATAGCATTTCTTTTCTTATTATTATTGTAATTTAAGCTTGTCTGGTAAGTTGTATTTCCTTGTTGTGATCTCCTTCCAATGTGATGTCGTGCTCACTCTTAACATGAGACACGATAACATGCTCCGCTCCACAATCTTTTAATCATGTTATAACAGTGTGTTCCACCATCATTATCTTTATCAGATGTCTAAATCAGGTCTTAACCAGTCTAATGAGGTTCTGGTCTTTCGTAAATGTATTTTAATAGATTATTTTTTGACTGTTGAAACGTGCCCACGGGACTATAAACCAGGATGAGGGGGCTGTTTTACTCTCATACACCTGGGATACTGCCCTGAAGAAGTTGTACTGCAGATGACGCAGTCGTACTGCCTCCACCGGTAGGAGGACTGCGCCAAAACCTGTTTAAATCAGCTGACTGGGCACGTCACAGCAACATCATGTGATCACTCTGAGGAAGACCACTAGTGAGCAGTCGAAATTGTCAGGTATGAAAACAAACTAAACCTTGGTCTGGAAAAATAATTAAAATTAAAAACAAAAAAAACAAAAAAAACAGGACTAAACTAGGTCTAAACCAAGACTGAACCAGATCTTAACCAGGACTGCTACTTAATAGTAAAGAGTTTATGAGACATTTTAAAAGTACTCACAGTCATGTTGGCGGCCAGTCCAGCTGCGTCGACTGATTTAGAAACAAAACAGATTTTATTCATGTTTATCATAACAAGAATGATAACTAAAAGTACTACAGCTCTGATCTTTGAGCAAACAAAATGCCACAGTGTCCAGGAGAGGGCGCATGGACTTGCCTTCTGCTGTCGCACTGAGGAGTGAAGCAGTTTAAATGAGGTAAAACAATAGCTGTCAGATTCAAAGTGGAGATGTGTCAGTGAAGACTGTTTGAGCTGAAAAATAAGAGGCTAATAGTATCT
This sequence comes from Periophthalmodon schlosseri, assembly GCA_000787095.1. NCBI lineage: Eukaryota > Metazoa > Chordata > Actinopteri > Gobiiformes > Gobiidae > Periophthalmodon > Periophthalmodon schlosseri. The sequence goes on from JACM01012589.1 coordinate 7,421, forward strand.
ACATGCATGATTTTTGGCTCACAGTATTCACATGCATGTATTTTGGCTCATAGTAATCCCATGCATGTATTTTGGCTCATAGTTTTCACATGAATGTATTTTGGCTCATAGTATTTACATACATGTATTTTGGCTCATAGTAATCCTATGCATGTATTTTGGCTCATAGTATTTACATACATGTATTTTGGCTCATAGTATCCACATGCATGTATTTTGGCTCATAGTATTCACATGCAGGTATTTTGGCTCATAGTATTCACATGAATGTATTTCCGTTTTTGTGCATGTCTTCACTCACTTTGGGTGTTTTTGTCTCGGGCTCTCACTCGTCCGAAGGGTCCCTCTGTCACCCAATAACTGCTCACATCTCCCACAAAGTCCTGCAGAGCCTCCTTCCTGTTGCAGCTCGTCTCCTCCATACCTGAAACAAAACAAGAACTAAACCAGGACTGAACCAAGACTGAACCAAGACTGAACCAAGACTGAATCAGGACTGAACCAGGGCTAAACCAGGAATGAACCAGGACTGAACAAGGACTAAACCAGGACTGAGCCAAGACTGAACCAGGACTAAACCAGCACTAGACCAGGACTGAATGAAGACTAAACCAGGACTAGACCAGGACTGAGCCAGGACTGAACCAGGACTGAATCAGGTCTGAACCAAGACTGAACCAAGACTAAACCAGGACTAACCCAGGACTAAACCAGGACTGAACCAGGTCTGAAGCAGGACTAAACCAGGTCTGAAACAAGACTGAACTTATCCTGCATTTACAGGTGTTTTGACTGTTCAAAAATTCCTTGAAAAAGATGCATTCTTAATGTGACTGGGCTTGCCTCTCCACAGATCTGATCTGTAAATGGGCCTGCTAGTGTCATCTGTTTGTCTCCAGATGGTCCAGATAGTTTAAGGTCATACTGTAGAACATTCCAGGCAAAGTTCTCTATGGAGACCAGCAGGTGACGGACATTTGACCACCTGAGTTTAAAGTCTATAAATACTGTATATGTGTTGGAGTAAATCTCTGGGTATTTTTATGTACTGCACATTTATAATGTCTTTTACCATACAAGCAGGTAAAAGTACTTTTAGAGTGTGTGTTTTACTGTAAACGTTCATATATTTTTAGAATGCCCGTTTAGAGCGTGCATTACATTACATGTCGATTTTTTACTATATGTGTAAGTTAAATGTGTGTTTTGTGAGTGCCCGTTTACAGGGTACATTGCCGTATATGTCAGTTAAACATGTTTTTGAGTGCTTGTTTACCTGGTGCATTATTGTATGTGTCAGTTAAATGCATGTTTTTGAGTGCTTGTGTACATGGTGTATTACTGTATGTGTCAGTTAAATGCGTGCTTTTGAGTGCTCGTTTACATGGTGCATTACCGTGGTCGGCGACAATGATGATGTTGACACAGCGGTGAAGGCCGAGCTGCTGCAGGCCGTTCATGAGCTGAGCCAGGATCAGGTCCACCCCCTGAAGAGCTTCTATCAGCTATAAGACATGAAAACCAAGTCTAAACCATGTCTAAACCAGGTCTAAACCAGGTCTAAACAGGTCTAAACCAGGTCTTATTGATTGTGTTTAAATTTGAGGTGTTTGATTTTCAACAAAAAGGTGAGTGTGACTAATTGAAAACTGTGGCTAGCTTGTGACTAGTGTTATTTGAGAGGAACTTGCTTAACAGTACAAATCATCTCTCCTCTTGTAGTTCCAACTAGACCAGCTCTTTCTGGTCAGATTGTGCTAAAATAAAGCTCAGAAGACAGGCCTCTAACAGGCCTCAGATAGAGCAGTGCTTACAGTTAGCACAGTTCACACCCCCAGGGAATATTGATGACAGCTGCAAAGTATTGATAAAGGAGGACTCCAAGCATTATTTAACAAACTGCAAAGACTGATTTTAATTATCTCTTGATTCACATGGCAGTCCTCATGTTTTTTTCATAAACTCACCAATAGCAATGACATGTACCTGGTCTCTGGTCAGCTGACATTTTGCAGCTGATGTCATCAACATTCCCTGGGGAGGTCATGCTAACTGTAGGCTCTGCTCTGTCTGTGGCTTTTTTAGACTTTATTCTGAGCTTTGTTTTAACACAATCTGACCAGAAAGAACAGATTTAGCTGGAACTACAAGAGGTGAGCTGGTTTGTTCTGTTAAAGAAGTCCCTCTCAAATAGCATTACATTCACAAGCTAGCTAGCATTACCCAACAGTTTTTCAGTTAATCACTCTCACGTTTTTGTTGAAAATCAAACACCTAAACAGAACCATGAACACTCGTAATGATCACAGGCTCCTGAAAATGTGCTGTTTAAATCTGTTTTGTATTTTTTCAGAGGATCTTAACCCATGAACATCGTAATGATCACAGGCTCCTGAAAATGTGCTGTTTAAATCTGTTTTGTATTTTTTCAGAGGATCTTAAGACTTTTTTGTTTGTAGCAGAGTTTGCTAATGTATGCATTGTGTCACCATGGTAACTGCTGAACATCCCTCCATAGACATACATACAGAACATCCCCAGCATGGTGTTACTGCAAAGTATCAATATCTCTGTAAAAAGTGACATGAGCACACTGTAGATTCCCTCTAGTTTAACCTGAGCTGGAGACAGGTCAGAATTTCAAAGATCAAAGAATTTCAAAAGTCTTCTGGGGGAGAGCCCCCAGACTCCCCTCATGTTTGTTTACTGTTCTTGTGGCTATAGTAGTTGTGACATTCTCGATGTTTTCAGTCAGATGTTGGTCATATAAACACAAATACAATTGGTCGAGGTGATGAGAGCAGAGTCACAATGTTGTCAAATGTGAATCACCAATAGCTGAGCCAGGATACATCCACTGAAAGCTCAGATTCATCTAGTTACTTTGTGGAGCAGTAGTTAAAGTAGTAGTAACAGTAGTAGTTGTGATTGTTGCAGTAGTAGTAGTAATAGCAGAAGTAAGAGTAGTAGTTGCAGTAGTAGTAGTAGTAGCAGTAATAGTAGTATTAACAGTAATATTAGTAGTATTAACCATAGTATTAATAGTAACAGTAATTGTAGTACTAGTAGTTGTTGTATTAGTAGTATTTGTTTTTCCTGAGTACAGTTCTTGACCTGATCTCACTCGTGTTTATTGCCACATTAACAACTGTAATTAAAGTCTAATCACTTTTGAGTCACATTTTTATGTTTCAATAAAAGAGTCCAGAGTCCTGCTTCAGACCGGACATTGAAAAGTTTAGATAACACTGATTAGAAACCATGCAGCTGTTCAGACCATAGACAGTATAAAGAAGTGGACTAAGTAGGTGTGACGTCACCCATAGCGTTTGGCTCCAGACAAATGAATCGGCTAGCACTTATAGCGGCTAATCTGCAACCAAAGAGCCAGTCAGGAGCAACGGTGTTGAAGGTAACACCTCTTCCACCAGGGGGGTGTTTGCTTAGCAATGCTGTCAGTCAAACCTGTTGCAAACCTGTTGCTCACGCTAGCTGGAGCTACCTCTGGGAAAAAGGTGCCTGATTGGTCTGTTCATATCTTGATTTTTTTTTTTTTTTTTTTTTGGTAAATGGTAAATGCAGCGTTTTTCTACTTTTGAGGCACTTAACGCATTTTACATCAAAGAACCACTCACCCATTCACACACACAGACACACACACAGACACACACACACACAAACACACACACACACACACACATTAGTGTACACAGACACTGGGGGTGAGGTGTGTCAAGTGTCTTGCCCAAAAGCACAACAACAGCATTCATCTGTGGGAGCTGACCGCTCAACCAATGATGTTTGTGTCAAGGATTCAAACCTCCAACCTTCAGAAAAACACACAGCTACTGTCACCCGAAGCGTGTTTAAAAAAACATACATATGCTGTTCCTGTGAATAGAGCCTGAAATAATGAGAGTAGCTCCAAAACTACAGAGCCTCAGCTTCACAAATTGCCTTTGTCAGGCTGAACTGGGCTCATTTTAGTCTTTAGGCATTAGGCCCACATTGTAAGGGGTTAGAGTGTTCCCAGTGTTCTGGGTGTCAGCATTATGGTGGTGGTTTTCAGATTCTAGAATGTGATGATGCCATACTTCCAGATAAGAGACAGTTTTCCCTATTGATTAAATTGAAAAGTCACCAAAAAAATCCAAAAGGGAAATCACACATCACAAAACACACATCACAACATCTGCACCACATCACAACTGTCCCCATCTGCATTAAATCTTATTGGCCTGTTGCAGCAATTGCAGCTGACAAAGACATCAACATTCCCTGGGGGTGGGACGCTAACTACAGTCAAGTCTCTGTCTGAAGCTCTGTTACTCAAGTTTGACTTTAATCTGAGCTTTGTTTTAATGTGATCTGACCTTAAAGAGCTGACTTAGCTGGAACTACAACAGATGAGCTGATTTGGGCAGTTCAACAACTTCCTCTCACGTAACATTACAGTCACAAGCTAGCTAGCATAAGCTAACAGTTTTTCAGTTAGTCACTCTCACCTTTTTTTGGAAAATCAAACTCCTAAACAGGACCATGAACGCTCATAATGATCACAGGGTCCTGAAAATGTCCTGTTTACATCCATTTTGTATTTTTTTCTTGTGTTTTCAGAAAATCTTAAAACTTTTTTGACACAGTTTGCTAATGTTTACATTGTGTCACCATGGTAAGAGCTGAACACTCCATCATAGACATACAAGCAGTACATCCCAGCATGATGTCATTGCAAAGAATGAGTAAAATTTTGTCACCTGATTCCAGCAATACAGACTATTCCCAGAGACAGGCACGTAGACAAGTAAAACAAATTTTCAGGTGGTTTCTCGTCTCTGTGTGTCTCTGCATTGTGCAATGGTACATTAGGCAAGGCAAATTAATTTGTATTTCAAACAAATTCAAAGTCCTTTACAGAATAAGAAAAACATTAAAATCAAATCAAATCAAAACTTAAATAATCATCATAAAATTAACAGAGTGTGAGGTGGTTCATATGGCCATGGAGAGACTTGAAAAGGCTGCTTGAAAGTCTATTCTCTGAGCCACAGGAGCCAGTGCAGAAACCTGAGCACAGGACTTATGTGCTCGTACTTCCTGGTTCTAGTCAGGACCCGAGCAGCAGCGTTCTGGATGTACTGCAGCTGTCTTAATGCTCGTTCAGAGACTAGAGGTGACTGCTGACACTTTTCTCTTTGTTACGAAGATCCTGATGACTATAGGAGCAACACGTCAGGTCGAGTCTTATCCAGCAGAGACTGTACTGTCCAAATACATGTGTAGTAGTCTGTGTACTGTACAAATACACATGTGTACTTACTCCGGCAGCTGTTCAAACACAATACGCTACTGTAGGCCTGAGTCAGTTGGGTTTCCTCCTACACATATGTTCAATACACAAAGGTCCTTATAACAACAATGTAGTAGTCTTATAGCATGCTCTCCACTCACAACTGAATTATTGCATTATTCTATGACTCAGCACTTTGTAATAGTAACTCAATTTGGTACCTCTTTACAACAACTACACCTTAACCTGTACCTGATTTTTCCCATGTACAGTATTTCAGTAAAATGTCTCTTGCCCAGTACAGATATATTGTATAAGCAGCTCTGGAGGTCAAAATAAGCCCGCTGTCTTCTGTCTGCATCTAATTATAAAGCATTTTATTGTCCGACAATCAGGAAGTGTACGGTTAGCATGCTTGTTGTTGCTAGCTTTACTGCCGCTCTGGTCTCTGAGAGTTGTGAAAAAGTAGACACTGGACTCACCCCTCCACTGACCGGACCATAGCTGTGTCCAGATTTATCAGGCTCCTCCAGGTACAGCGTCAGGAAGTCTGGACTGGACAGACAGGGAAAGTACACAACAATAATTGTACGTATTATATTATATTTTTATTTGATTAAAATTTTCAGTTCAATTCATTTGATTTGATTTGATTGCACTCACCGCTCGTCATCTGGGAGCTGGAGCCATTTCAGAACAGTGAAGACTCTCTCCTCAAATGGGACTTTACTGCAAAAGAGAAACCCTGTTTAGTCCTGATTTAGTCCTGACATAGACATGATTTAGACATGATTTAGTTCTGGTTTAAACCTGGTTTAGACCTGGTTTATACCTGGCTTAGACCTGGTTTAGACCTGGTTGAGACCTAATTTAGTCCTAGTTCAATCCTGGCTTAGAAAGTGAGATGATTTTTTCACAATAGCTTCATAAAGTGGTGCCATTTTTCAACACCATAGACGTGATTGTTGTCACTTGAAAGGACTTTAAGACATAAGATTAATATGACAAGTTTTTAGAGCCAATCCCTAACAAATAAAGATATGGTTCAACATTTGTGGATCATAAGTTTGGAGATTTCATTCAAAAACAGAGAATCTCCCACAACATCTGAAACTATGACATCATCACATTCGAGAACGTGAACATGATAAAGTGGACTTCTGACCGGCAGCAGAATTCTTCCTCCTGATAAAACCAGAGTTTTACTGATTAGACTCAAACTCTGATAAAGATAATGCGAACTTAAACTCAGCTCACCTCAATGACTCATAATGAAATATACAGTTTAAAAATAACCAGAGGGGGAGATGTCTGGGGAGAGGGTGGAGGCATGTGGAGCGTAGACTATGTGACATCACCCATAGTGCCTACAGTGTTTGGCTACAAACAAATTATAGGGGAATTTCTAGCCAAGGTCCATATTAGGAATTCCAGTTAGGAGTATCATAGCAACCAAAGAATATCTTGTTACTCTAGATTTTGTACTGATGGTTTCAGGTATTTTTAACTGGTTTTGATATTTTTTTGGTCTAATTTCAAGGAAAAATGGTTTTGGAAATATTCACTTAAATGGTAAATTCTATTCAAGTAAAAATATCGGGACTGAGAATATATAGTTGGGGCACTCACTGGATCAAGGTTAAAGTGAAAAAATAATCAGGTGCTTTTCAGAGAGTGGACTTTAAAGGGCCCATATTACGCTATTTTCTGATCTCTGTTCTAATGTTGTTTCCTCATCACAAATAGACCTGGAGTTGTGTTTTGTTTCATTCACACATGTTTAACACACAAACCCTGCATATTTAAGCTGAGTTCTTCACTCAAATGTAAAAAGTCTTTTCCACCTTGTGATGTCATGTTGTAATACAGGAAGTGCTCCACTGTGTTTTTAAACTCCATACACCTTCACTAGAATCATTTGGATGATTTCAGCCCTGGAATTGCCACTTTCTACTGAACACGCCCTCTCTATCCTGATGAGTACGAGATTGAATAGTGGCCATTTCAGGTTTGTGTTCCCATAGAGCACAATGCTTTTTTATTGAAATCAAACTTCCCCTGTATGGCTGACGAGGCATCTACAGCTTTCACAAAGGACCCATTTTATACAGATTATTCTCTTTTTTCACAACATGAACTTTTTAGAATGTTTAAATCCTCAAAAAGCCTAAAAGTTAGCTTTGTAAGATTTAGCCCCGCCCCGTTCTGAGCTCGCACTAGCTCAGCTTTAGCAGCTATCACTCTGATTGGTCAGAACTGATAACACTGTGCATGTTTTTGTCATCACAGGGTGGCGCTAGACCAGTATTCAGGAAGTAATGAAGAAAAAAACATTTTGGGCATTTTGCGCCAATGACCACAGCCCATTGAAAACAACACAACACCATCTTGGGTTCATCTTCCAGGTCTTATTATACTTCCAACTGAATGCGAGTTGATTGAACACGGAACTTGCTGCAGTATAAAAGAGAGGCCAGTCCGATATTAAAACATCGTGGATTTGTAAAAACTTGTGACCGTGTAAACACCTACCTACCTTACCTGTCATTTGGTTTGTAGATGTCAGGGGAGGAAGAAGTGTCTGGGGAGTGGGAGGAGAGGGAGGTGTCTGGGGAGAGGGACAGCAGTATTTGCCTTACCCATCATAGGTTTGTTGATGTTGGGAGGAGGGGGGAGGAGTAGGAAGTGTCTGGGGGAGGGAGACCTGTGTTAGGGTTAGTCTTACCTGTCATAGGGTTTGTAGATGTCAGAGGAGTTGTCTGGGGAGGGGGAGTCTTACCCATCATAAGGTTTGTAGATGTTGGGGAAGCTGCCATTGACTTTGACGTCGGATCCAGGCCAAAAGAAAGTCCCGGACTTCAGACCCTGATACGAGGCCGTGTGCCAGACCTGAGCACAGACAGAGACTGGGTTTAGACTGGGTTTAGTCCTGGTTTCGACCTGGTTTCGACCGGGTCTAGTCCAGCTCATGATACTGAGGGGTAGTAGTAGTAATATTGCTAGTAGTAGTAGCAGTAGTATTTGCAGTAGTAGTGGTAGTAATAGCAATAGTGGTTGTCCCAGGAAACAGGCGAGGTCGGTATGTGTTGTAGCAGTAGTGTTAATAGAATTGGCAGTAGTAGTATTTGCAGTAGTAGTATTTGCATTAGTAATATTTGCAGTAGTAGTATTTGCAGTAGCAGTAGTAGTATTCATAGTACCAGCTGTCCCAGGCACCAGGCAGGGTTGGTAGTAGTATTAGTAGTATTTGTTGTAGTAGTAGTACCAGTCGCCTGAGGTACCAGGCGGGGTTGATAGTATAATAGCAGCAGCAGTAATAGTAGTAGCAGTAGTAGTATTGGTAGTAGTAGTATTTGCAGTAGTAGCAGTAGTATTGGTACTACTGGTTGTCGCAGGTACCAGGCGGGGTTGTCCTTCTCGCTGTTGGACAGGCTGAAGGACTTGTCGATGTCAGGGTAGTAGTAGTAGTATTTGCAGTAGTAGCAGTAGTATTTGCAGTAGTAGTAGTAGTAATAGTAGTAGTAGTAGTACCGGTTGTCCCAGGTACCAGGCGGGGTTGTTCTTCTCGCTGTTGGACAGGCTGAAGGACTTGTCCATGTCAGGGTCGTACATGGTGTTATCGATCAGACCGTTGGACTCTGGGTACAGACCCTGGACACAGTATTTATAAAGTATTAATAAATGTATTTTGTATTTTCAGACAATAGTGATGACTGGGGCCAGTCCTCTATCCATTCAACCTCCTATAGCTGATTTTTTCCATGTATTTGAGTAAAATGTCTTACCCCAGTACAGATATATTGTAGAAGCAGCTCTTGAGGTCAAAATAAGACTGCTGTGTGCTGTCTAATCCAATTATAAAGTGTTTTATTGTCCGATAATCAGGAAGTGCAAGGTTAGCATGCTAGTTGTTGGTAGCTTTGCCTTACATGTAGGATTCGGCAGCGTTGCATATTCATTTTGGTACAAATTTAAAAAAAAAAAAATCTACTAATTGCTAGTGTGATGTGCATAGCCATTATTTTATTTCTGGATAAAAAAAATCGCTAATTACTAGTGTGATGTGCATAGCCATTATTTTATTTCTGGATTAACGTTTTTGGAAATCCCACGGCCTAAATGATGGAATATCCAAAATAATTTAATAATGAGAAAACCTATTCATTTTTGTGGTTTTGACAATCCTCATATGTTTCATTCATTTGTCCAGATGTCATTATTTTTACCACATTCCCCAAATGACATCACACATTTACCAATTAGCAGGAGTCATCATAGCAAAAGGAAGTAAAGATGAGTTAATCCTGACACACTATCCCAAAGAAAATGACTAAATGTGGGAAAAAACTACCAAATAAATACATAACTATGATGTATTTGTCTCACACTCCTGGCATCAAGGACTATCCAAGCACCATTAGTGCCATCCTTAGGGATGTGCGAAGCGCAACCTGCGAGGGCCATTCAATGCTTTAATATTGTGCTTGTGTCTTCTCTGTAGTTATATTCTATGACACCTGTGGATCATTATTGTATGTTATAATTTGGACATTTTAAATCGCAATATTGATCTAAAATGACTTGTAGAAGAAACACGTGTGCTAACTTCTACATTAGAGAGAGCTGTGGTGCCCATTGGGAGCCGACGCTGTAAACACCATCACAACAAAACACTGCATGCTGTCGGCCCCTCCTATGGATAGCTGCACATCGCGCCTTTTTTCATTTGTACCTGTGGATGTCACAGCAAGGACACAAGTTCTTCTATGTTTTTCAGTGCAGTAAACCAATATATAAAGAATATATAGTTACTCACATGTTGTCATTTGGGGTGTTTTCATCCTTTGAGTATGTTTCCTTTAAAATGGAGCTAAAACTATCCCCCTCCATACTCTACTTAGTCATATCCAAACCTCCCCAGCACTGTCTAAGTTTTATTGATGATTTTACTGAGATGCTTTCAGTCGTATGCACAGACTTTGATGGTTTAGTCATTACAGGTGATTTAAATGTACATGTGGATAATGTGTTTGACAGAAACGCTAAAGAGCTCAGTTCTGTGAAACCTGTGGCCTGACTCACCATGTCAGCGAGCTCACCCACAAAAGAGGACACACTCTGGACCTGCTCATTATGAAGGGAGTAAATATTTCAAATGTCAATGTGGTGGATGTTGCTCTGTCTGATCATTTCTGTGTCTTCTTTGACCTGTCTGTTATTCCCAAACCATCAGCTAGTCCTGCAGTTGTTTGAAGGAGACACATAAATGATAACACAGGTGCACTGTTCATGGAAATGATACACTTTGAAAATGCCTCATGTTCTAATGTTGATGATTTGTTGAACTCTGTAACTTCGAGTTTTTTGAATGTTCTGGACACCATTGCCCCGATGAAGGTTAAAGCCATGGAGGAATGATGACTTATTCTGCACTCTTCTCTTTTAATGTTGATTTTGTGATGATTATTTATGTTTTGATTTGTTGTACTGATTTTAATGTCTTTCTTATTCTGTGAAACAATTTGAATTAGTTTGTGTATGAATTGTGCTATACAAATAAACTTGCCTTGCCTTAAACAGTTTGCAGTGGTCCAAAGTTATTCCTCACTTACCTTATGCATTCAGAGCATCCTAATTACTCACCACGAGGAGCACTTTTCACAACTCTCAGAGACTAGAGTGCAGTTTTAACCACTCTCTTCAAAACCAGAGAAGACCCACACAGACACAGGGAGAACATTCAGTAGAAGCTTACAGTCTATGAGCCAGGGCCTAAATGACTGGGCCCAAATAACTGTGCATGAAGACAAACAATAAGCCTCACATCAGGATCAAGTGAGTCACCTTAAAATAAACCTGAGTGGGTTTAAGAAAACAAAACAAGATTAGTCTAGTCTTTACAGTAAAGATGAGGCAGATTTGTGTTCAAATGAAACAGTCATGCTCCCATAGATCTGATGCTGTTTTTTTCTGTAAATAGCTTCAGTTTATTCATAATGTCTCAAATGTATTGTCATGTCTGTGGTCTTTTTTTAGAGACCACAGACATATGACAATAGGATACGGTTATTGTTTTTGTGGCACAGTAACCCTACAGGACCACAAAAACAGGGCGTAGGACCTATTGCTTCGCGCGCAACTTTGTCAAGACAGTCTGCAACGATGAATGCATGGGCAAAGCGAAAGCAGTAGGCCCTACGGCCTGTAGGGGCTCGGGCCTAACAAGCACATTATAAAACCGCTGTGCCTAATGAGAGCTGACATCACCATAGATGCTGCACATTACACTAACGAGCAGCAGACGTTTTTCATTTGAAATGACTATGCAATGCTGCAGAATCCTACACGTATCACTGAAAATAATACTGGAGAAGGAAGTACATTGCAGTGGGCACGTACTGGTAACAGTGAAAATGTGCCACTGCTATTAGCACAATTTGGGGTCGCATAAAATATCCCCTACATTAGATCTGTTTCAATAATGATATAATAGCAACTGCTGTATTAGATTTGAATGAAAAATAAAATATAAAAGGTTTTACCAACACTGCTCTGCCAAAGTGCAAAGCAGTACTGAGCAAGCATCAAACGAATACTAGACTAATACCAACTGTGTCTGAAAAAGGACTATCCTAGAATTAAACAAGGACTAAATACCAGGGCTAAATACCAAGCAAAAAGCAGGACTGAACCAGTAAACATGGTAACTATGGTGTAGTGGTTGTATTAATGTCAGTCGGACTTACAGTAACTATGGTGTAGTGGTTGGGGAAAGTCTTGCTGGGAAATGCTGCCTGCATGAAAGGAGCCGATGTGCCACATTTCTCTGAAAAAACACAAATATTAAAACAAATGCTTAAAAACTGGTCACATTTTGTACTGCACAAAAAGAATAGCACACTTTACAATTGATGACACAATTTTGACGCGCAAGTGCTGCTGGACATAGCTAAACTGCTAGCAGTTGTCTCCAAATATAAAATAAAATTCCAAATATAACTCCTAGCCTTGATGAGCTTTATTTGACTGGAGCCGAACACTATAGGTGATGTCACACTCACTTAGTCCACTTCTTTATACAGTCTATGTATCTGCCAGAACTCAAGAGATGGCTAGAATGTGACGGAGCAATGTAAAAAGTGTGGGTGTGTCTTGCAATGAAAATAAAGGTTTATTCAGGGGTGTATGGTGGCAAATGGTATGAACTGAAAATGAAAGGGCTCTGTAGTACCCAGACGGCTTTTGCCATGGCTATGTCTGTCAGTGGCTGGACCATAATTTCTTCCGTTGACAGAGATCTTCAACTATGGACCAACCACTTCCTGGTTGAATCATGTCAAGTACCGCCAGCGCCTTGCTTGGTCAGTCTTGGGCTTAGCTTGCCCTCTTTCCCCTCTTTCATGTTGTCAAGGAGCTCCCAGGGTTTTAGAAGTTGGATAAACAATGTCCCCTCTGGCAACCGCTCTGGATATTTAGAGTCCGACATATAAATTGTGAAAGTACAAGTAAAACATTTTTTGAAGTACCTTAATCCACATGCAGCCCTATGGGACTACCAATGAGAATCATTCTTTGAGTCAAACCAAATAAAAAAAGTCCTGGTTCAGTCCTGGTTCAGTCCTGGTTCAGTCCTGGTTCAGTCCTGGTTCAGTCCTGGTTTAGTCCTGGTTTGGTGCTGGTTTAGTCCTGGTTTGGTCCTGGTTCAATTCTGGTTTAGTTCTGGTTTAGTCCTGGTTTAGTCCTGGTCTTACGCAGTTTGTCGATCACTGGTACTAGATGGCTCCAGCTCTGTAGATATTCTGCCCTCCATCCGTCCAGAGACACGAGGAGCAGTGGCTGCTTTGAAAACCTGACACAAAAATCAAAATGAAATGTAAAAACACAAATATGAAATCTGTGATGCCTGATTTTTCAAAGCGTGAAAAGAGGAAGAATTGAAATCTCTAATGGATCATGTCTCTTCCAAACTCTTTGTCACATCTCTAGTGTTCACATTCACATGAGTTTTCAGACACGTGCACAGCTTTAGAATAGTTTTTACAGACAGAGAAGTGAAACAGAGCAGCTCTCAGCACAAAAACCTCACAGCCAATCAGCTCTCAGCACATATAGCGTCATATAGTGACTCATGTGGCTGTATCCTGTTATAGATGAAATGTTTTATAAATGGATGAAAACAGCATGTAGCGGTCAGATATCGGTCACGTAATGTATTTAATATTTTCTCTCCTGGGCCCTATTTGAACCCTCCTGTCTGTACAAGGTTGTACAAGGCTCCACCCAAAAGCCTACATCATCCATGCACCTGCACCACTATTTTTTATAAATGTACAAAAGTATGATGCAAAACAACACACTACAACTTGACAACTTTCACAAAGGCTCTGTACAAACCCTTTAACTTATGACCCTTCTCTGTGGGGTCAAGACTCACCCAGGTGGACACTGGGGGGAGGACAGGTCGTCACAGCCGCCTTGCACCCACAGCTTCTCTCCTGCACAAAAGCATAAAACACATTAAAGGTCCTATATTACACAAAATGGTTCTTATGAGCTTTAAGTCATGTTATAATGTTGTTAGCCCCACAAAAACATGCCTGAAGCTGTGTTTTGCTTCATTCACACATGTTTGAGTAACACTTTATTATTAGTCTGTCCACATCTCCAAAGCTCAAAATGCTCAGTTCCACCTTGTGATGTCATGTAATGGTAGGTTTCAAGTTAACAGCTACTTTTTACCTTAAGTTCAGTAAAGCGATAATTCCCGGACTGAAATTATCCAGATGATTCTAGTGAAGATATATTACCACATGACATCACAAGGTGGAACAGACTGTTTTCTGTTTGAGAGAAGAACTCAGGGTAAATATGCAGGGTTTTTGTGTTTTGATATGTGTGATGAGGAAACAACATTATAACATAAATCAGAAAATGGCATAATATGGGCGTGTAAAGTGTAAAAGACAGATTTTATATTTGACAGAATGAGTGAAAACCAAATCTGTTCATTTATGAGACATGAGGAACAGTTTAACAGTTTAGAAGTTTAAATCTTAAACCTCACAGTGAGACTAAAGCTGTGAATCTGCTCTGCTGCTCTGAGGCCTGGCTCATCATGCTACCTTTGCACATGTGATTATAAATGTGTGTTTAGCCTACAGAAGGCGCTGTACCTTCACACCATAGATGATATCTATATAAGTGGACTGAGGGGCGCCATACTGTTTGGCTCCAGCCACATGAAGCCAATTGAGGCTAGCAGTTATAGCAGCTAATCTACAACCAGAGACAATAACTGCAAATCCTCAACCAAAGAGCCAATCAGGAGCAAGGATGTTGAAGGTACATGCCCCTTCCCGCTTGCACCACTGGTTTGGCAGGGCACTTTGCAACAAGGCATGATAGTTGTCATCAATCCAGGACCGACCACAGGGAGAGAAGGCGCCTGATTGGCCTGATATTAATGTTCTTATCTTGATTTAGGCACAAAATTGTTAAATAAAAACCCCAGGATCATGTAGAGTGGGTTAATATAAACATTTTAAGACCAAAATGACGAGCCTGACAGCAGCAGGGGCAACAGTTTTTCAATAGAAAGTGAATTGAAAGTGAACCACTTGATGGAACTGAATCACTCCCATACTCGCTTCCTTTTTTTTTGGAATGTAGTAGCTAGCAGGGTAGATATGTCCAGAGATATATACAGGCTATGCTTCACACCCCCGCCTGTGGTTTGTTATTGTGGTGTATTTGACCTTTATGTGGCGCTGTACCTTTGCACACGTTGTTATAATTTGTGCAGCAGTCTCCATTAGCAGCACAGTCGTCTGAACAGTGACAGTTGCTGTTGGAAAGTCTCTTCTCTCCACAGCGCAGTCGCGTGCACTCCCACTGCTCCGCTACAGGGTTAGAGGTCACACAGGGTCAGAGGTCACATAGGTCACAGGGTCAGAGGTCACAGGGTCAGAGGTCACACGGGGTCAGAGGTCTCATAGGTCAGAGGTCACAGAGTATTTGTTTGAATGTTCCCGATCACTTTCAGCAAGCGTCATCCCAGATTGATAGTTCAGAGGGAGATGAGCCAGGTTAATAGTAGTAGCAGTAATAATAATAGTAGCAGTAGTAGTAGTAGCAGTAGTAGCAGCAACAGTAGTAGCAGTATTAATACCTGGTTGTGTGCAGATGTCGTAGTAGTCAAAGCAGCAGCTGTGGGTGTTGTTACAGTTGGAATCGCACCGACAACCAGGAACCTCTCCGTCGAATGGCTCAAAACATCGCCCCCTACAGGATGTCTGAGGGACCACTAGGGATAATACACAACTGTTAAATGCTTCATAATCAAACTCCTGTCTATGTGTTAGGATCTCTTTGTAGTATTTGTATAAGCAGCTCTTGAGGTCAAAATAAGTCCACAGCGTACTGTCTACGTCTAATTATAACAATTTTTATGGTCAGAGAATTGTACAATTGTGCTGTTCTGTGTAACTCTCATTGTTGCGTTATTAGGGTGACCATGTTTACCATCTGTCCAGAGACTGCAGAAAAATGGCCTCTCTGGCTAATTCTGGTACATTTACAGAAATGTTTATTAATGTACACTGTCCCTGCTAAATAAACCAAATAAATAAATCAGGAAGTGCACTGTTAGCATGCTAGTTGATGTTAGTTTTGCTGTGATGTAAATTTTCAGAATGCGTAAGGTAAGTGAGGAATAACTTTGAACCACTGCAAATCGTTTGAAATGAACTAGTTAGGTTTTTCACATTTTTAAGAAGGTAAAAATCAGGTGCCGTGCCTTTTAAGTGAAAAAAATATTTCATTTTTGTTTATTTATACTGACAGGAAATACATTGAACTTTGTGCCAGGTTTTATTTTTCATGGGGATAGGTCTTGTCATTACAAAGATATTAACCATAAACCAGGTCAAAGTTAGTAGTCAGTAGTGTTAGTATGTCAGTCACATGAGCTGTACGTGAACGCCTCGTGCGGTGTTCACATGACCTCCACTCTTTAGTTAAACATGTTCAAGACCATTTTACAGTGTCTCTTATAGAAGTCACATGCTTTAAACACTTGAATTGGTTTTGCATTGCATTATTCCCTGGGGCTACCTGATAGAGACTTGGCTGCCATTCTGTGCCAGTGGCCTCTCTCTGATGACCCCCTCTCACTCACTAAAATAAGCTGTAGTCACATGATGTCCCAATATTTTAAGATGGAGGACAGGTCAGAATTCTCAGGGAGAATTTGCTGTTTAACTGTCAGATGCAGATATGTTGACCTGGTTTATGGTTAATATCTCTGTAATTACTGGGCCTCTCCACATGAAGCAAAAACTGGTACAAAGTTCAACATCTGTCATCAGTATACGTAAACAAAAGTGATTGAGAAAGTGGTGCCATTATTCAACCCCAAAGATGTGATTGCTGTCAGTTGAAAGGACTTTAAGCTTTTAAGATTAATATGACAAGTTTGTGGAGTCAATCCCAAATAAATAATGAGAAGGTTCAACATTTGTGGATCATAATTTTGGAGATTTCTTTCAAAAACAGAGAATCTCCCATAGAGTTATATAGGCCCCGCCCTCTATCTGACATTATGACATCATCAAACCTATTTTCAGGGTAAGTGAAGTGTCTTGCCCAAAAACACAACAGCAGTCAGCACTCACCTTTGCCCTTCCACCTTTGCAGCTCCAGACCTAGTCCCAGACCAAGTCCAATGATCAGGGTAACCACCGAGATTGCCAGCACCACCACCTGGAACGAACGCAATGCCACTTTTACTTATGAACCAACAAATCCACAAACTCACTTTAGATGGAACAGGTGATGTTATTTCTGCAACGCACCTCCTAAATTTGAGCCAGTTGCCGAATTTGTGTTAATGTAGCATGACTATATTTTCATTATTGTACTTGCCAGAGACAGTAACAATGTTATCTGTCAGCTGTAGCGTTGTTGTCATTAATTTATGTTTCAGAACATTTACTTTTACAAAACACTTAAAATAGGGATGTACCAATGCATTCTCAGGACAGCCGAGAGACATCCCTCCCTCCACCTGCATCATTGAGTTTCAAACATGCATTCTCTTGCCCCAGACTTGTGAGACTAGTGAGAGCTGCATTCTTACCAAACAACCCTGAGGAACTGCATGGAAGATACAGACACTTTAAGATGAAGTATGTTTTTCTCTTTGGAGATTGAAGTGGTTTCTTCAAGCGCTGGTTGCAATTGACTTGTATTGAAAAACAGTGGCAGAGTTAGCACTTTGGGGGCCCTAGGTGAATTTGAGTTTGCTGCCCTATCTATAATGTACTCTTTTTTGTATTTATTGTCTGTTTTTGTTTTGTTAGATATGTTTAGATCATGTTTTAAACTAGGCTTATTTATTGACTTTTGCATATTGAGTCAGAGAGATCTAAAATCTAATGCAAAACCAGGATCAATTTGATCAATATACACGAAAACTCTCTGAAGCTGTGCTAAACTTCTTAAATGTGCTTTGGCATTTGCTCTGATCGTTTCCCCTTCAGTCCCTCTTGTGCAGAACATAAAGTCTGAGGAGCATGTGTCTGTGTCTGTCCTGTGCTGCTCGTAGTGCTGCCGCTATGTGTAAAGACGTATGGAGAGAAAGGGGGCTGGCCAAATCCAAATGAATCAGATACTATTTTGATGGTATTTTCTTGTTTAAAAGTAAACTACTCTCATTTAATGTAATATTGAGAGAATATCAAATTAGTTTGAGGCCTTGGCCAAAAGTGGCCCTGATGGGCAGTTGGTTGGGGTCCCTCCAGGCTCGTAATTCCTTAAAATGTTTGTATTGACCTGCTCTACATGATCCTGGGGTTTTTATTTTGCTATTTTGTCCCTAAATTAAGATATGAACATTAATAACAGATCAATCCGGTGCTTGTTTTCCCTGAGGCCGCTCTCGCTAGCGTTAGCAACAGGTTTGATTGCCAACATTACTAAGTGCCTGCCCCCTGCCAAACCAACGGTGCCAGTGGAAAGGGGCATGTACCTTCAACAGCCTCACTTCTGATTGGCTCTTTGGTTTCATGCTCATATTTCAAAATATAGTCCCTGGTTGCAGATTAGCTGCTATAACTTGAGGTTAAGAAATTAACCCTGGTTCTCTAAAACATGAGTGAGGTCTCACATATGGGACAGCTTACCAAGTTTGTCCTCCAGAAGCCCTATAACACCACGCCAGGCAGACATGAAGTTTTCTCCCTGGAGGAGGGGGGACTTCATCATGCTATAAGTGCATTCTGGCATGTCTCCAGTTTAGTTAAATTAAGCACACTCTTCCCGTTCAAGGCAAGAAGGGAGGTCTGGTGAGATATCTCACTCATCTTTCAGCGAACTGGGGTCTTAACCTAAATTTCTCTTTCGGGGCCGGTGCGGAGAGATCTGGGCAGCAGTCGAAGGCAGGGGCCTTGACAACTGCATCTCCAGACATGGAGACTGGCGAGTTTGTGCGGGAGGTTGAGCTTTACCGACTAGATATAGTCGGCCTCACCTCCATGCAGGGCCGGCCCAGCCTGTAAGCGGACTAAACGGCCGCTTAGGGCCCCGAGGCCACAAGAGGGCCCCCAATCTGGCAACCCTCCATAATATACATCGCATGTAGTACACGCATCTCCGCTGTAGCGCAGTAAGCGCACTCTATGTTGTATGCGCTGTTGTGTTTGTGACCGCGCAGCCTTCTTCCCTTGTAGTGAAAGTCATGTGTCATTAAGAAACATACCATTTTCATGATTGTGTTACCTGTAAATTATGTGTGTGTGTTGTTAGCGGGGAATCTGCTGTTCTGCAGCTCTTCACATTAAATCCAGGCCAGCAGCTAAATCACATTTCACATTTTACTTC
>KN472638.1:7333-21378 GCA_000787095.1 Periophthalmodon schlosseri
ACTAAGCTGTAGCCACAGCTGCCCTGGGGTAGACTGACGGCTCCTTCGGATCACCATACACACACACACACACACACACACACACAGATATTGCTGTGATGGCATTTTCATTTTTTTCTAAAAATGGACAACACCGATCCATTGAGTCTTTTGGAGATATCGTACGGCAGATGTGTGGGAAGATCTGTTATGCTGATTTTTAAAATTATAATTTCTGTACACAGCCCTATTGTCTGGTGTCAGACCTTTTCTCTTTCTTCCAGTATAAACAAAACCAGTACACTTTTGATGGGATTATAACTATGTAATCGTCACTGTAAACTACAGCATAATGCCTAGAGCACACCAAATAAAAAGATCCTTCTGTATTTGTTATACATTTTGTAAGTATTGCATGACCTACCATTGCCCTTGCCTGCTTTCTTCTCTTCTCTCCCTCTCTGCTCCCTACTCCTCACTATAGCCCCTCTGACCTGCTCCTAGCCACTGCCTCCGCTCCTCTGTCTCCGGTGCTCCACAGTGGCTCCACAGTGGCTCCACAGTGGCTGCCCGTGAACCCATCAAACAGTAGGAGTTTTCCACACAGCAGATGTTCTGGATGGATGGGAGGGGGGCGGAGAGAAGCACTCAGACTTCAGACGTATCACAGGGCGGCCTACACCTGTCTCCTCCACATCAAACCATTCACCAATTCTCTGGGATACACTCAAATCAGCTTTGTCAGGTCTTACGTATATGCACATTTTTACAGTGTCATTTACATATTATTGTTATAATTTATGGTTTTGTAAAATTATTTCTAGGACTTTTGATTAATCCGTTGGTTACATTATATTTTAAGGTGAATCCATGTACACTATACTTTCAGTTATAAATTAAATAAGAATTAGAAGCAGTCGTAAAGCAAAAATCTGCCAATGCAAGACTCAAACACTAAAATACTGCTTGCACCCTTGACACAACACTTTTATCGCAATTGCTCTTTATAGAAAACACCTTAAAATGCCTTATATATAATAAAATATATAGAATAGCACTGCACTGTATTGAATTTATAAATCAAAATGATGCACACCCAAAATTATGAATTCATTAGTGATCAAACTCTAGCGTTAGATATTCCTAAAAATCTGGTTACAATGACAAAATAAGTTATAAGTATTTATTCCAAGAATGAGGGATTACATTGACAAGCCTCTAACCGTTATCTTGAGGACTGATGATTTCTGTACAGTACAGTAGCTCTCATCACTGTCTATGTCAATGTTACACTCTCATGACAAGCCTAATTGCTTTTGTCACAAGTCAGAAACGTATGCTC
Source organism: Periophthalmodon schlosseri (assembly GCA_000787095.1). Classification (NCBI taxonomy): domain Eukaryota; kingdom Metazoa; phylum Chordata; class Actinopteri; order Gobiiformes; family Gobiidae; genus Periophthalmodon; species Periophthalmodon schlosseri. Next base: position 8,655 of record KN472638.1, read on the forward strand.
TTCTGTGTTACTACTTACAGCCACGATAAACCAATCCTGACACTTTTTTTTCCATTTACTCATCACTACAGCTTGTTTATGTTATTGTCACGCTAATTAATTCACACCACCAATAATAAAGGATAAGAAGCAAAACATAACGGCAACACCCTAGGGAGCTAGCAGCATAATTACACAATAGTTTAATTTGCAAAAGACACATAATAATTAACACTGTGCCATCGTGTGCATAAATAGTGAGACTTGAGGGGACTCTTCCTAACAGTTGACACATCAAACGAATGTAAAAGCGCATCTAAGACTTGGGAAAATAGAGATGTTGAGAGGATGAAAGAGAGGCGCACTGCAGGCAACATGAGTGAATGAAAAAGCACAAAACTCTCATTAAGAACTCATAGTATGGGAATAAATAAACGTATGATTTAAAGAAATAGCGAGGAGCTGCCCATGGTACTGAAAATGCAACACTATAGGAGCTGTCCGTGGTGCTGAAAATAAACCCACTGCATCTGGCGCCCTCTGCACACTGCCCTCATGCAGGTATTGATTAATTATGATTGGCTGGAGGGAGGTGGCGACTTGGGCTCCTCTCTTACTCTTCCTACCCACTCCCTGTACTGCACTGCATTTAGAAACAAGTGAAATATGAGTTCAATATATGGAAAAGCAAGGAGGGCTACCTGTATGGTTTGGCGGTTGTAGACCTTGACGACATGGAAGTTAAAACTGTAAATCCCTTTGCGTGGTGCGATGAAATTACTTCTCTCTTCATCAAAGTTTTTGCCGACGTTTACGAGGACCTGCAGGTGAGACATGAGACAAGAAGCAAAAAGGTGGCATTCAAAAAAGCTGCGTTATCTCAAATAAACCAAAGAAAAGTTCTCTGAGATATACGAACATTTTAATAGGCCCTGTTTGAATTACTGTGATCACGAGTAAAGAAAATATTCTTTTGTGCAAATACATTTTAACCTATAAATATTACTTTGACTAAATAAAAGACTAATTAATAAAGAAAGTGCGCCCCTCCCACGCCGCATTGTTACATATTAATGTGGAGGAATAGTTTCATGGCCAGTCAGAAGCACGCGCACTATCCCCTGTAAGGCATTGGTCCCGCAGTGCACGCTCTGATTTACTGAGGTGCTACAACAATAACCGCAGCTTTTATCTGTCTTTTCCCCTGTCACAAGCTCCAAACTTTACGCGGAATCACAGAGGACTTAATCAATCTTTAACGTGGAATTTTCCATCATGTATCGCACCGGTTAAATGTCTGCTTTATGGACCCCAGCACACCAGAGCGTAATTGAACGGCAGTTAGAGAGAAAATTAACCTTTACCGGCGCGGTATTGGCGCTCACCCTCGCGACCCGTTCTTACTAAATTATACTCAAAAGCTGTCGTTCAGTCCCTTCACGCCGCTGCCCTCTATAACGCTCTTTTTGTTTATCTTAATTACAAAGGACACGCCACCTCCTTTTGGAATGCCGCGCGATTGCTTTCCCCTGTGGCGTTTTGCATATTCAACTTTAACCGTATTGTGAGCAGCGCAACGAAATGAAATTATAGTCTATTATGTAGGGGGATAAAAGATTTAGATCGGTAATATGCTCGCTGCCCTCGCCAACTTTTAAGGCGCACAGTACAGCAGCAGAGAAAGTTTTTGGCAAAATAGAACGGGCGCAAAGTTGAAAACACGTCGGCATACAATGACACAGATTAAACAAAGAGAAAAGTTGCCTACCCGGTCAAAATAGATGACCATAGTGCGGTTGCTCATCTCGGAGGGTTCGTGGTTGGTGTTGCGCACCGCAGAGAAGGCCACTTTGGCACTGCCCGAGCGCACGGAGATGCCCAGCGCCGTGCCCGTGGGGTCGGAGGTGGGGTTGGAGTCGCACACCACGAGGCACTTCCCCTCCAAGACTATGGGCTCCGTGTCATTCTGCGCACGGGTCGGACTTGCCGCGAGCCATACGGCACCAAGCAGGCATAGCACCAACATGCTGGAGGACACACTTCACCGGGCTCACCTGAACAGCGCTCCGCTCTCTCTGAAGAGCAGCAAGACTTTCCCGCGCTCCTCGCTCTGCCGCTAACTTGCTTGAAGTACTCGCTTACCGTCAACTCTTTCTCCCTCAGGGACTCTGACAAAAGCAGCGAGCACACCCTTATTGTTATGTTATTTTCCCGCTTATGACAAAAATCAGCTGTTCGCCCGGATCTGTCTCGTGTGGCGGGTTCTCACTTCTCACCAGCGTCTGTGTGACTTGGAGACACGAGGAGCGGCAGTAGCGCGCGGTGGCGGTGTGACGCGGCAGCACAAGTCATAGCGCGCGCCGGGAGCTCCGTCTGCTCTCTCTCGCGCGCTTCAATTATTCATATGTGAGAGATGAGGCTCTGAACACAAAGGGCCGGGCGCGTGCCCCTCGTGTGTGTGTTTTCTCCTCCTCCAGCCCCTCCCTCCCGGTAACGCAGACCTATCAACGGATTAACGCGGGCACGGCACCGGTACTTTCCAATCAGTGCACGGTGAACGCCCTCCCCGCCCCATGGATCATACTCACTATCTCTCTCCTGAGTGGGTGAAGAGGCACAAAGCAAGAGCTCAAAAGCGTCAAAAAGTATATTTTGAATTACATTTTCCTCTCATTTGTGACGTACTGCAGTAGGTTTATGGGCGTATGACTTTGCATTTCTTCATGACTTTTGGTTCTTAGGCTATTTCTTTCAAGGAAAAGGTAAAAAGATCATAGATGAACTAATTAGGTCTATAAAGGTAACAGATAAAGATTTGTCTTTTAAATAGTCTGAATATTGCATTGACCTGTCAGTGTACAATGCCCCCAAAGTTCATTTTTACGTCAGAATCCTCACTGCACGATCCAGTGTTAACTCCACTCTAAGTGGCAGCTCTACCAGCTCCTTGAGCTTTGATCTAGGCAGCCTGCAGACCACAGTGAACATAAACTTAGAATTGATTCCTGAAAATGCAGTAAAACAGAGAGCACTAAATAAGTATGAATGGGTTACAGCTCAATGGGGACTTTAATGTGGCAGATGTTTGAAAAGTAGTGAGCATCAGTTTTGTCATTGAATTTCCCTTAGAACATGTGAGTGTTTCTTACCTATTTGAACCAATTAGAGCCCAGCTGAGAGTACTTTGGGGTAAGAGCTTGCTAAATCGATGCTGTGTTCTTTTCGACCTCTCACTTCAAAAGTTCCATGTTAAGTTTTTGTATTATAGCCCGTTTACTTTATATAGACTAAGCTGTAATTTATGTTTTCCATTGTATTTATTTCCTATTTACTGAAACATTAAGTTCAGCCTTTGCCTCCAACATATTTTCAACACATACTGTCTGCTGCTACTTTAATCCAATCCAACTCCAATCATCTCCAAAAGTATACTAAATGTGCTACAGTCTGAAAGGAAATCACAGGTCTTGATTAGATGAGATGAAAGAGAAACACTTCTGATAACATATTTGACACGTCTTTATGTGATTAATAACTTTTGATGAACTTAAGAATAACTCTCAAGATTCTAATACAACATAACTTACAATTAATTATTTTTCAGAGTGTGATTACCTCATACTATCACGGGGGGGGGGGCAAGAGGCAGATTTCCCTATTGATATCATGGTATTCCCAAAAGAAATAAATTCCTGTTGACCCTGACCATTTTGACCACTGATTCTTCCCTGCTCACTTTTTCCTTTAAATGTTCCAAACCGCACTTTCCATGGTGGCACTTATGGCTAACTTATGGTTTTCATTTAAATGGAGAATTTGAGAAAAGTTTTGCTGCTAAAATCTGATATAAAGTAGGTTGATTTGTGTAAAATGTTCATGTGCACCAACGAGTCAACAATGCAACGATTCTCTGGGAGTCTTTAAAACGGCTCTGTAGTCCCTGTAGAACTTATTTGCTGTTAAGATCAACAGCCCCATGCAAAATAATACAACCCCAATGACGATAGCAGCAGCCACGGCAACTTCTGGAATAAGGTGAATAGACCTTAGAGCAGTGTTTATTTTGTTGGCTAAAATATTTCTTCATAGCTTCATTTGCTGACTAAAACCAAATAAAAAGTTGTCGTAATCACTAAAATTACACATTAGTTCATTAAAGTGTAGATGTTTTGTTTTGTTGTTTTGTTGTTTTTTGTTGTTTTTTTTTGTTGAGTAATACACTTACATTTTTTGTTGACTAATAAAAACTAAACATAAAAAAAAAATGAAAGGGACAAGTGAACCAAGCTCCACACAGTAACAGTAACCCTTATAGAATGATGTCAACTCTAACCCATTCATTGTCATGATATCCATTTGGAGTTTGCTTTTGCTGATTAACCAAGCAGAAACTCAGCAACGGAAGAAATATACGCATAAGAATCATGTCTCGTCCCGTCCCTGATAAGAACACAGGTACGATGTAATAAAATATAAACAATGGAGAGTCTCATGTCTTCCCTACAGACTCACTTACGTTGATTATTGTTTCTTGCTCTTGGTACCCTTCTCACGTCAGATATTTTATTAGTCCTCTCTCCTCCCTTGGCTTTCCTTTGGGCTCATCACCTCACATGTCTTCTTCTTCCTCTCCTTGTGCCTGTGTCTCTGCTCTGCTGCTGCTGCTGTAGTGTGTCCCGGGGGTTCCCTTCAGTGTGTGATCCAGGCTGACTCTGAGTGACGGCCCAAAAGGACTGCTCTCAGATCCAGGGAAGCAGGCACGAGGCTCTGCTGCTCCCTCAGTGCTCTGTCGCATGCTACATCCAGGGGAATACATCTGATTCCGCTGAACTACTGTACCTGTGTGATATTTTTGAATTCACAGCTCTGTTTCTGCTTTGAAATGCCTTCTCCCTAAGCATTTATAATATTTTTTTTTAAATCTTGCATTTAGTTTATAAAATGTGCTGTGTAGTATGAATGTCGATTGGAGTCTAGCATCTATGGTTTGATTATTTTCTTCCGTGCATGAGTTTTTCTTTCAGTATGTTTGTTAGGGGAGCTCGGTGTAGAGACGCTACTCTACTACATCAAAAGGAGAGTTAGGACAAGCTAAAGTATTATGTCTCTTAGTTGAAAAATTTGAGGTTATCTCAGAAAACACAGGTGATGAAGAGCTATGAGGGGTTCTTTTCTTGAATAATCACCACAGCAACCCTTTCTATTGCATTTCTTGCTTTATAATTTAAGGATTGGAGCCATTATTCATCTGGAAGCACTGGTCTGAGTCTGAAATTTACACTGCCATAAAGGGAGAGGAGCTAGATTGTACAGTTAGGGTCGTACTTCCTAGTTCTGCATAGATTGAGCTGGATACCTTACACATATTAAACCTTATTGACATCCTTTACAAATGTCATTTTATTCTAGGGTCTTGATCTGTCCTCCCAATGACTCAGCCCACCCTCAAATGGATTCTGCGCAGTACATTCTTGATATTTCAGGAGAGAGATTATCAAAGTTCATGTGTTTTGAGGTGAAAAAAATACACAAAACCATTCCTTTGAGACTATAGGATAAAAAAAATGAATGTTGCCATCACTGATCCTAAATCTGTAATCAAGTGTTGTGTGGGTATTGTCATCACTGATCTTAAATCTATCATTTGGAAGTTAATTGTGCGTGAAAGAACAAGAGTGCTTCAAACAAAGGCATGTTTGTTGTGCTTTCATAGAATCCTTTTTTTTCTCTTAACTTGGCAGGGCTGTTTGGACATGTTTTTCCTTTAGAATCTGAAAATAGTATTAGCGCCGTGTAATTGTCAAATTACTTTTGATAGTGTGGTATAATATAGTGTAAAGAATGACCCCAGGAGAGAAAAGTGATTTAAGCTCCTGTATGTGAGGCCCTCTATGTATTGCATTAGGTGTCCCCAGGTATCAGTGTTTGAGAGCTGTGCACAATTGACTTAAGGCACAAAGGAGCTCTCTAAACGAAATCAGAGAAAGAAACAGTGAAAAGTGAATCTAAGGGAGTGTAGAAGAGCTGTACTGTATTCCTCCACAGATATAACAGAATGAGGCAGCAGGTTTGTGGCCATTGGCTTAGGGGCAGGTTAAAGAATGTGGGTCAGTTGGTCATCAGTCAGGAAGTCTGTTTACATGTAAAAATATTGGGTCAGCAAAAAAGTTCATTCATTCAACAGTGCATTCTTTCAGTACATATACTGTATTTGTATGTGTTAAATATGATGTAAAACTATGCTTTTAAGTATGTGATGGCACAGTTCCCTGATGGTAAGCTTACTCAGAGTTACATTTTGGTTGATTTATGCATGTTTTGATTGATCCTGCATTGTGCTGCAGAGTCCATAGAAAATTGCAGTTTTCACCTATCCCGTATCGCCACCTACAACTTGTATGACTCCAGATCATACATGCAAGGTTCAAAAAAGTCCAGTAGCCATTTTCACCAGTAAAAACAGGTGAATAAAAATCTGCTGTTTGCTACAGTGACCCACCATATGAAAAGGTGGGACCTATCAGTTTTGCAGTAACAGGAAGTCATTTGACTCGTTTCTTTATTAAGCTGTTTAAGATACATATTATGTTAAACTATTGCATACATAGATCATGATTTAGCATTTTGTTCATTGTAAAATACAAAATACTCTCCAAGACGCACAATATGTGTTTCTTTAAGCCTGCATTGAAAGTGTCAATGTTCCTGTTAAAACATATGTGGCCATTTGCTATTTTAAATAAACACCTTAGTAAAATATCACAGAATCTATATTTATTTGGTATTTTCATAATATATAGACCCACTAAAACTAAATCACACCTCCTACAATGCACTATAAATGTTTCAGCTCTCACCACACCTTGGGGTTTGTATGACAACTTAAAATTTGCAGCTTTGAGGTTGGACTCAAAAGCAAAAAAAAAAAAAACAAAACAATTTTCACTTCCAGAGCCAACAAACACATTTACATGCATCAGGGTAATTCTGGGCACAAAACTGGATCAACAGACTGTTTTTTCCAGCTTTTAAACTTTCAAAAAAAACAACGTGTGACTTGTTACAAAAATATTTTTAAAACTAAATAAAAACTTAAACATCTAATAGAGGAATTCACACATTTAGAAAACCCTATGTGCTAAAATCAGACTTAAAAATAACAGTTCAGAAAGAGTATTACTTGTGTTTGTGAGTTTCCATGTACATTTTCCATTTGTTTTCTGTACCACTCCGAGAATCAAACAGCTACAAACACATTGAAAAATAAACAGGAGGAGTGCTCCACTGGGCAGTACACCGTGAGCTTTTACGAAGCACAAGTGGCTCTCAGGAGACTGGAGTCCAGACACAATTTATTCCCTAAGCCAAAACACACCCTCACAGAACTGCTACAGAGACCAGAAATGCTATACATTTTCAAAAAGGATTTAAATACTACCTGGTCTTATTCATAGTTTGCATACATGTTGTCTCTCTTGTGGTGTATCTTAGAAGGGACTGAAATGGACAATACAAACTCCTTTAACATTATAATATTACACTTCATTGAGGTATTAATTGCTAACACATAACATATTTAGATCATCATGTTACCTTGTATTGTTTTGAAAATGCTAAATTTGCAGACAAAAAAAAACATATTAACAGGTTTAATACGTTTTTGTCGCTCCCCCTCCCTTTGCTCTCTACACTAAGTCACTCCTCCTTCAGAGCGCTATCACGACACAATCAGTGTGCGTTCTGCTAATGAAACTACTGCACATCACATCAGGCTTGTGAAGTTGTAGTGCATTGTTTTGGATGATGCTTTTGTATATTTGTGGAGAATTGCCTTGTGGGGACATGGGTGACTGGGCTTATGGGCTGAGCATTGGACATATCTTTGAATAGGGCCCGGGAGAGAGAGCTAAATTACTGAAACATGCATGGATGACATCTAAAACATCTTCAGGCATGAGGAAGAATAACGTTATAACATGGTAGAAAGCTCCAAAAAGTCAATTTTGCATAATACCACCTGTTTATTTAAAAGCGCCATCCGTAGGCTATAGTGGGACTGACACTTGCTTGTCTCATGGAAATTTTAGTTCTTCACCTTTTCCACAGTATGTTCATGGGTTTTAGCTCCCAGTTATATAGTGCCATTTTGAGGACTGTTGACCATTCAAAAGAATTATCATTATTTTATTATTATTTAATAATAATGAGACTCTTATATACTAATCCACTAATTAATACAATGACATGTGTTTTTATTGTTATTTTAAAAAATACATTTAAAAGAAACAAGACCAACAGGCAAGTCCAACATCTCCATGGAGAGTAGAAAGTTTCCACCTAAAAACTTACATAATGTCTCTTTAATAAAAGAGGCTTAATAAAGCTTAATAAAGACACTTGTTGATTGTGACTGTCTAATCATGTTATTAATAGACCCTGGTCCTATTGCACTGCATATTTGTGTAAATCTGCAGTGCAGTTTATATCAGTTTTCCACCTTTCCCAAAACACTGTCTATTTCCAGACAGTCAACACCACCATTTTCCTTTGATGTAAAATAAAAACTGCCAGACATGAATTCATATTTTATCACGATATCTGATGCATGTAGTTTGCACATATTACCAGATAACAGAAGCTCCAGTGATGTATTCATCCACCCATTTTCTTCTGCTCATCCAGGGCTGGGTCGTGGGGGCAGCGGTCTAAGCAGGAACTCCCAGACTTACCTTACCCCAGACACTTCTTCCAGCTCCTCCAGGGGGACCCCAAGGCATTCCCAGGCCAGCCGAGAGGCACCAGAACACCTCCCCCCAGTGATGTACATATAAACAAATACAATTTAGCGTCATATTTACAGCGCCCATATTTGTTTTTTGAATGGTCCACCGCTGACACCTTTTCACCTTTGATCCATCAGCAGCTTGTCCTGACCCGACAGTTCAAATCCAATCATCTGAATTTACAGTGGTAGAAGCATGGCATTAATGAACATATGCGCTGGCTATATATAGGGCTTTTTTCAACCGTGGCTGTCATTAAGTGAATTATTGTCTGTCAGCAGCAACAGCACTTGTGCAGTTGTAATCCAATCAGATATGGAAAGTGTGGCTGTAATGTGATTGTGTAAAGTGAATTAGGCGTTGTTGACGGGACAGTGCAGCGTGTTAAGGTTGCATGGTGTGACAGTCGACTGGCACAAGGTTGTCACGTCCTCAAACAGGTCCTCCAAGATATCCGCTGAGTCACTGTAACGCCGCAAGACCAGAGAGAACAGTGTAGACAGCTCCACGTCCATGGCCTTTGTTATTTCTTTAAAAACACTTTGGCAGTGCCTTCATGTATCAACTTCTCATAAAGAGATTCCGACTACAAAATGTGGAACAGAGCAGAATACGTTTTGAACACAATTCTGTAATGTGCTTCCGATCCATGACCAATTTTTCAAGAGCGGACCCTCATCTTTCGCCGTTCATAGGTTGCTGAGTGACGAAAATCTAGCACTGTTTCCGTAGCAGTAAACAATTCAAACCAAATTATTTCTTTTGAATGGGCAAAAGTCCTCAAAATATCACTTATAAACAGGATGCTAAAACTCATGAATATCCAGGTTCACACTTTTCAGATTGCAACCCTCAACATAACCATTTAACTGGCCCAGAATCCCCACTGCAAAATAAAATTGTCTGTAATAACTTTAACTAGCAAAATATTTTAAAATCAGAATATTTTATTATTTGACCTAATTTAACTAAAATATACTGTTATAAAAAAAGAGCATATATAGTGTAATCTTCATAATGATCTCACAACCCCCAGATCAGAGCCCAATTCGAGAACCACTGCTTTATATGATATATTGTAGAGGGGAAGCTGCTGCCCCAAGAGGAATCCAACCTATGCATACACAAGGAGAACATGCTAACTCCTCACAGCAGATGATAAAGCCCAAATGTGTTTACTTTACTCGCTCCAAAACAAATTCCTCTTCTGTGTTTCATGGTTTAAATTTTTTTTTTGTATTAGCCTCTATCCTCTTTTACCACAGGGAGAGCACTCAGCACAAACAAGAACTAAACTCTGTGGATATCTGCCATCAATATTACATGATATCCATCTAGTATCAGCCCCGCTATAGCCACTCTGCAGCCCCAGACGCACGCTGAGTGCATAGGTTTCTGCTATGTTTAGATCAGAAAAGTCCAGCAGGAGTTAACTTTGATCCGGGCCATAGCATCAGATAATAGCAACATGCTTTTAACTGTAGATTAGCACAACTACAAATCAAGAAAAGAAACTGCAGCTATGGGTCTTCTATTACTTCTGTGTATTATTTATCACAGAGGCGCAGATGGAAAACTACAGGTTATTACTAGGATGCGTATTGGTATTTAACTTCTGCTATTGCTCCTTTTTTCATCAGAGAATGCCACAGAAAAGCCACATTCCACAGAGACTATAGCAGGTATAGGGTTTCCCTGGGACATAACAATGTATGCACCTTGCCTGACCAGCCAGTCCATTCTACATTCTGTTCACATCCAGAAGGGTCTGGAATCGGACCATGAAAAACACCTCCGTTCAAATTTGGGACAGTCCAGGTTTGTTTTTAGTGGAGCAAGCATCTTTCTGATTAGTTAATCTGCCGGTCAATCACACCCTCTGGAATCGGGGAGACCAGATACGGTTTCAGACCCACTTGTCTTTGTAAAGTTTTGTCAAAGCATGTTGTTCTGGTTGGACAGATAAACATGCACCTACAAGTGAGGATCAAATTGACTACCACTGTCAAACTGTAACGAAATGCTACAAAAACCTGCAGAAGAGTGACAGCAGAGATGTGTGATTTTCTCTTATTCACACTTACACTCACAAAAACTCAATTTCCCAGAATTCCCCTGGTGCAGGCACTCTGTGAGTGATGTTGATAGGCGGCATTAACCTTATAGTAGCGACAAAGCATTAGGCACACTGTTCACCTTCAGTCTCTTCTCTCGCACATATTTGATTATCTGACATCACCTCCCTGCCTTCATCTGATTCTTATGCTCCAAATATTTCTTATATTATATTATTATAAATTCTAGTTTAAATTCTATACTAGTCTTGGATAATATAATATATATGGCATTTTTAAATACAATCTTTACGTAATTATACATATAATGGTTTAACCATTATATATACCAACACATAGCAAAGAAAATTGTAAAGGGACAAAATAGAAAGCAAAACCATTTCAAAGCAGAATTCCCAATAAAATCTCTCTTGAAAAAGGCAAGCTATGTGAGTGGGTTAACAAATATTACCAGTTAGAGAAGAGAATGAATAACTTGAATAACAATGGGACGTGCTCAGTATAAATCTATGTGTGGTTTTTATTTTTATGGTTTGATAAGCACACAAGACTCTCCGGATCTTTCAGCGTGAGTGTTCATATTACATACTGCTGTGATCAATAATGAAACCACTGCTGAGATATTAAACCCATTTCAAATACAGTAGCCTTAAAACACATTTGATACATGTTGCATTCACTGGTGTTGTGAGCTGTTTTTGCCATTGCAGTTGTAGGCAATTAAAGAATCAGCTACAAGATCGAAAGTAAGAGTCTAAATATTATCAAACATGCTAATTTTGCTTATATGTCTTATATATCTACATTTGGTAGCAAAAATTTTAATTCTGTCATCTGGACAAAAGATCCTCCTCCCTTCAGACAGATATAAGGCAGTGTTCCACCAACACGGCGAAACATCTTCACTCTAAAATGTTTGTGCAGTTGACAGAACTACATTTTGGCTGCAAACATTTTGATTCAGTTAAGATTATTTATAAGAGAGTGAAGGCCAGACGGATTTCACCAACATGAAAACAATAATATGAATGTGGGAAAGTGGCTCTTGCGTGATGTTTCTGTTCTAGACAAGCCAACATATCAAAATATGTTTTATTAGCATTTTGGGGATCTGATCATCAAACAAGAGTTGCATAAGAAAAACAAAAAACAAAAAAACAAAAAACATGAAATAAGCCAGATCTATTGTCATGGAAAATGTTTTGAAGTCTCATTATTTAAGGTATTAAATTTCTTTTATTTCCATGGAAACAGGTGAATAGTGTGTTTGGTGACTTTCAGATGTTGCAGAGTAGTGCCCAATCAGCCTATCGTCTTGTCTGGTACATTAGCCAATGTTTCCTTTCACTGAGCTTTCAGTTCAGTTACTTCAGAGGAGCTGTCCAGTAAAGCTTAGATATCCACTGCGTCTGAGGCGGATGTGATCTAACAGGAGGCGTCAGGAGAGGGGCAGGTGAAAAATAACCTGTCATCACTTCACTTCACACCCCCACCCCTCCCTCCACCCTCCCTCCACCCCTCCTCTCTCTGTCTTTCTCTATGTCCTCTGTCTCAACCTCCACACTCAGTTCATCCCGACACTGGAGTCTTCCTGAAATTACAAGTGATGCTAGCCTTATGCAAATCCTTATGGAGAGTCAGATCCATGTCACGTCAGTAGATAACAGGGACTGAATTATTGTGGCTTGCTTATGATTTATCTGTATTACTGCAAATCAGAGACTGTTCCAAACAATGGAGTCTTTGGATCAAAACCTTTTTCTGCCAGAAGTCTTTAACATTGTGATTTCTAGTACCGGTACTTGAAACATCTTCATATTTATGTTGTGTTTTTTCCCTGTGTCTTTGGTCAATGGACTGGAAAAGTGCAGTCTTTAGGTGGGAAGA
>JACM01022554.1:0-11535 GCA_000787095.1 Periophthalmodon schlosseri
CCCCCTCACTCTTCCCTTTAGTCCTTCTGACCCTGTCCCTCCTTCCCCTCACTCTTCCCTTTAGTCCTCCAGATCTCTTCCCTTCTTCCCACTCACTCTTCCCTTTAGTCCTCTAGACCTTGTCCCTCCTTCCCCTCACTCTCCCCTTTAGTCCTCCAGATCTCTTCCCTTCTTCCCACTCACTCTTCCCTTTAGTCCTCTAGACCTTGTCCCTCCTTCCCCTCACTCTCCCCTTTAGTCCTCCAGGTACTGCCCAGTTTAGCAGCTCTATTTGACATGTGGTTGTGGGCAGAGTTTAGGTGTTTAGTCCCACTTGAAATGTCTCTTCAGAGGTTGCATCTCCAGTACCTTTGGAGAGAGCACTTTGATGAGCTCGTTGAGGAACCTGAACTTGGCCACCTCACAGTGGAACTTCTGCCCACATTCGTTCATACACGCCTCCAGGACCTGCACAGACACACAAAAGCCCTGGGTCAATGTTTATTTTATTTATAAAGCACATTTAAAAACAACTTCATGAGACCAAAGAGTAAATAAAGTGTATACCGGTAAATAAAAGTGGAAAAATGACATGCCTAAGAGAATGCAATGTCACATGACGGGGGGAAGAGTGTCACATGACCAGAGGAGCTTGTTTGATTGGACACGCCGCATCAGAAACAATGAGCACAGAAGATGGGGACACACTGCTTCTTTCACAAGAGCCTTATGAGAGCCAGTTACATTCACGCAGGAACGACAGTGTCACAGCTCCGCTCTCACTACTGAGATGAGCACAGAGGAGGGGACACACCACTGGTTAAGGTTCAAATCTGTATTAAAGTGGAACTAAACAGTATTTCCCTTCTAGCTACTAAACTGTGTATATGGTGTTTTAATTGCATTATCTACTCTTCCTAGTCATTTTTTGGCAACTTTAGTCAAACTAGGTAAATTGGCAGCTTTCTGATCAAAAACACCTAACTCCGAGTTTGTGCTGCCTCCAGTGGCCTCTTCAATTTCAAGTAATATGTGACATCACAAAAGACTGCCCTGATTACAGCCAGGTGTTTTTGATTACAAACACCTGGCTGCAAGAGCAAAGTTTGAAGTGTGGATACCTGTTAGACCAATCACGCTGTTCCTTATACCTCCCAGTCCCCGCCCTCCTCCCCCTCACTCTCCCCTTTGGTCCTCCAGGTACTGCCCAGTGTAGCAGCTCTATGACCCTTTCCAAACCACCTCCTCCTTCCTTTTCGTACGCGCTAATCCTCATGATTCCGTGAAGGGGCTACCACATCAAGTGCTGTTCCAAGCGGACGAGCAGTGAGGAAAAGTGGCTTATCAGCTCCTTCACAGTGAGTCGGCATTGGAGCTGACTTAACAGATGTGTGTAACAGCGGAGAGCAAACCGACGTGCAAAACGCACCACGTTTATTTAGAAGAGTGAAAGTCTTAATTTATATATTTAATCGCATCGCAGACTTTTTGAATGAAAGAGAAAACAGCGTTGACATCGGATAGGCTTTTACTGGTGCTGGAAAACTCCTTACTGCGAAAGTTTGACTCACATTATTTTGTACCAGCCTCTATGCGCAAGTGAAAATGTGTACATATTAAGCTCTGTGTAAACATGAATCAGTAGTGCCGAATGGAGACTGTAAATGAAAGAAAAAATGCTTTTGAGACGAAATGTTGCTGGAAAACACCTTACTTTCATAAATGATAAGTTCCCCCCATGTCATAGACCCATGCAGTCAGGTGTGTATTCTGCACAGAAACAAAAACTGCTCTAATGCCCCTGTGGTATTAAAGTGATTAATTTAATATGAAACTTTGATATTGGCAACATTTGTGGGCTGTGCTTTCACGGTAAAGAGGCATGTCTCTTCTGCACCAGCTCTAATGAAGGAACCTCCGCTCAGCTGCGTAGGACACTCACCAAGACTGGGGGAGGAAAAGGAATGAGGAACTGGTGTGGAAAAGGGCCTATTTCAAATGTGATTGTGGGCGGAGTTAGGTGTTTAGTCCCACTTAAACTCTATCTGGCTTGGTCCCAGCCCTGACAAATCGTTTCGCACATTGTTAATATTCACATGCATGTCTTTTAGACCAACATTACAGCTTTAGAACAGCTTTTTTACGCACAACCAATCAGCTCTCACCCCAAAGTGTCATATAGTTACACACATAGCTCTTTCTTACAAGTTTGTAATTCATGTTTTATAATTACTTTCGTTAATTAAAGTACTGCGTTTACAATACACACATAGCAGTCCTGATTGTTTACGTGCAGTACGGACTCACCGTGAGCGCCTTGAGGGCCTCTCGCTCCTGAGGGGACTGGATCTTATGAGCCAGGAGCCGCAGCGCCACCTGTGGACTGCAAACACACAACACTGCATCAGTGTGTAGAGAGCAGACGTCTACAGTAATATTTTAGTCCTTTGACTTTAGATGTAGGTGTATTTATTTAAAGAGGGCGTATTACACTTTTATGGGGTGTTAACTGCTAACACATAACATATTCAGATCGCCATGTTACCTTTTACTGTTTTGAAAATGATATATTCACCAAAAACAATGTATTAGGTTAGTTTCAGTCTTGTTTTTGACACTCCCCCTTCAGGCTATCGCAACACAATCAGTGTGCAGTCTTGCAATCTTACAGTTTACAGAGATGGCTAGATTACTAGAGGATGCACGTATGGCATCTAAAACCTCTTCAGGCATGTTTTTGATGAGGGAACAATATTATAACATGCATCTTTTTTTTTTTTTTTTAAGCTTTCTACCATAATACCCCCTCTTTAATACTACAAATGATGTAATGTAACAGGACTGATTAGGCGGCTAAACTGCAAGCATTATTCATTCACTTCCTACTTGGTGCTGGTAAAATACTTCAGTAGCCACAGCTGCCCTGAGGTAGACTGACAGGAGTGTGACTGCTAAGCTGAGTCATCGGTTCCTCCAACCACCACCAACACTTACACACACTGCACAATGAATCGTCATCAAATCGAAGTCGAATGGACGAGAACAGCAAATGTCAAAGGCTGCAGTTACCGCAATTTTGAAGTACCACAGTTTCCTCCACAAACAACAAAATCTCCCGTCTTATTCTGCATAAAAACGGCTAACCCCGAGGTTTAGATCTGTACAAACATGTTCTGAAATGTGATTTTTGTATTAGTTTGTCAGTTCAGATTTCAGTCTTTTTGTCAATTCTTTCAGGCGTGTTTAAAATGTGAACCTTGAACAGAATCATATCATTACAACATAAATCACAAATCTAATCGCAGTCACAATTTTTGTCAGAAAAATCGCAATTAGATATTTTTTACAAATCGTGCAGTCGTAACACACACTCTGCAGTCATACACAGGCAAGGCATATGTGTGGCCCAGTGTGGCCCAGTGGAACACAGTGTGGTCCAATGTGGTCCAGTGTAGTCCAGTGGAACACAGTGTGGTCCAGTGTGGTCCAGTGTGGTCCAGTGTGGTCCAGTGTGGTCGTGAGCGTGGTGCTTACCCATCTGGCTGCTGCTTGACCGTCTGGTAGAAGGCCTGGATGCTCTCCCACCTCTCCTCAGGATACTGTGGATCTGTGGCCTGGTCTGTGCACAGGCAGGGCATCAGGTACATTTAGTCAGTTACACTTGAGCAGGGTTATGGAAAAAAAAAAACAATTTCTTGCTATTACATGTCAATAATATGTTACATTGACTATGTGAGAAGATAAAAAGATTCCATACTTAAACCCTATATTGTTTATTTTTTATATTTAAGCCTGTCACACACAGGATTCTTAAAGGATTTTTAAAAGGTGCCACAAAAAGCACAGACCACAGACACAAAGAATCGGATGAGATTTTAAATCTCCGAGCGCAAACGCTGCAGTGGGATATGGTAGCGAAGAGACACACGCCACAAGTTAAAAATTGTGAGTGCAACTCGCGACAGCTGTTTCCTGTCTACAGTAAAACGACTCCCTCTGAGACTCTAAACTGTTCCAAAGATCAGAGCATTGCACTTCCAGTTTAGATACAAGTCAAAACTGTGTCATTGTTATTTGTGAAGTGTGGTGCAGTAGTTCAGATTTTAATGCGCAGAAGGCGGGAGATAAACTACACAGGAAGTAGAGTCACTATTGCTGATTTATGTAAACAGACACACGTGAGGATCTACTCTCACCTTTTTACTTTTTAAACTACGCTTCAAACTGAATTCACAGTCGCTGTTTTGTGGACTGAGGGTCATTATTTACGGAGGGCAAATCTAATGGATAATATGGATGAGAATGCTGCAGTTTAACTTTACAACTTTGCCAGAGATGAGTCATAAAGTCGTCTTCAAAGTATTTTCGCCGTTTCCTGAGTTTGTATCTTGCGCCTCTGTGGCCGTCATTCCGTCTGCCCCTGATGCACCGTTTTATTGACTGCTGCCATGGTGATGTTTTGGTGATGGTGAGGTTTTGTGGTAACAAACTCACGATATGACAGAGCAGCTCAGAGTCGCTCGGACACCACACACGAAGACTGCTCCGGCTTAAAAACCAGTCCTAAATTGGGTCATGCCTCCCCGAAGTCAGGGAGGAGCAAATCGGGTGCTAAATCGGGCAAATGATCCTGTAGCGTGTGGCGGGCTTTTTTATTTCTTAACTATTGAACCATCTTTACACAAATGACATCAGGTGACATGGCAGGCAGTGAGCTTTAGATACAGATCAGAAAACAAGTGTCAGAGTTGTATCAAATCATCAGTCTGAGAGCTCTTAACATCACACTAATCCATCTACAGGCAGAGGTGAGTAGAGTAGCCAAAAACTGCACTCAAGTAAGAGTAACATTACTTCAAACTAATATTCCTCAAGTAGAAGAAAAAAGTAGTGGTCCAAGAAATGACAGAAAGAAATTAGTTAATGCCACTGGGAGCACAAAATAGTAAATAATGCACAAAATTTGTTATTTTCAAGGGATAAACACATAAATGAGAGAAACTAAATCGTATCTGAAGGAGCAGTGCAAGAAACGCAAATGTTCAAATCATTTCATATTGTCGACATAAAGCTTTGGTCATTTGTAGACTTACTCACAGTGGGAAAACTAACCACAAGTTTTACTCAAGTAAGAGTACTGTTACATCAATAAAAATATTACTCGAGTAGGAGTAAAAGTATGCTGCTGTACAATTTCTTTAAAAAATTACTCAACTAAAAGTACTAAGAGTACTACCCACCTCTGTCTACAGGTCAATAGTAAGATTTCTGACAGACTTATGCTTATGTATAAAGAAAAAGAGGTTTCAGCTAAACTAAATGTCCATAATCTCTACTTTGTTCCAATTATTTGTGCAACTTTTTGTATAATAAGTTACTTCTAGTAGAGACACAATATTCCTTTTTTGCCTTATTTTGCTTTTGTACAACACATCTGGGTATTA
Organism: Periophthalmodon schlosseri; assembly: GCA_000787095.1. Taxonomy (NCBI): domain Eukaryota; kingdom Metazoa; phylum Chordata; class Actinopteri; order Gobiiformes; family Gobiidae; genus Periophthalmodon; species Periophthalmodon schlosseri. Next base: position 5,424 of record JACM01022554.1, read on the forward strand.
TACTAATACTAAAACACTATTCAGCTGTACTTGATGTGCTCACGACCTAAAGCACTATGTAACTGTTCAGGTTGGGGGTCTGCTGCCTGCCCGTCTCCATGGAGATGTGACTGCTTTGCCTAGAATATTCCACAGTATGGCATTAAAATTATCTCCAAGGAGACAAGTAGATGAAGATGAATCCTCCAGCCCCAGTAACGGGTCAGATCTACAAAGAGGCAAGCCTGCTCACACAGCAAGATTGAATGTTTTTCAAAAAATCTTTTAAACAACACCAATAATTGAATAAATGTAAAATAGAGAAGTCATACTGTGGAACATTCTAGCCAAGAGAAAGGAACAAGCAGGCGGTGGACCAGAAAAATGACTTTGTGCACTTTAAAAATACTAGTAGACCTAAAAATGTTTGAACTTTGAAGTTATAGTACTCTTTCGTGAGTACATATTTTGGGTAGTCTATTCTACCCACCTCTGTCTGTCACTTCACTTTTAATGACTCATTTCTCAGAGGTCAATCAACCAGTCACATGACACATTCCATTTGTGTAAAGCGCTAATGTGGAGGCTGTTACTCAGAAAAGACCCACAGACAGAGGTGCCAAAAATGATACACGAGTAGAAGTACAAAGTAGTCTCTAAGAAATTACACAAGTATTACACAAGTACTAGTGGGCTATTTGGAAAAACTAGTAACTAAAGTAGACTGATTAAATAAATGTGGTATTTTCAAAGGAGTAACCTAATATTTTACTCAAGTAAAAGTACCGTTACACTATCAAAAACAGATTACTCAAGCAGAAGACAAGTATGGTTTGGAGCTTTATTTAAAAAAGTTACTCAAGTAAATGTAGTCTGCGTCAGGAAATGTAACGGAGTATTAAACGAGTTCAAATTATGATCATGCAGAAATGTTTTTAGAGGACCTGATGTCAGAATAAAGCTTCCAAACTCAAAAGTCCTTCAATCGCTCAGCTGTTGACTCACTGACTGATTGACTGTGACGCTGCGCCAAAACAAAACACCACGCCGTAATTATCTTGATCAGTCAAACTAGACACTCGTACAATTTGTTCAATGTTTTTATGTAAAGATGCGCACGAAAGACAAGAGTGCTAAAAAAAAAAAAAAAAAGCACCCAAAAGCACGCGCATCGGTCCCACAATAACTTCCTGTTACTACTTATCTGCACAATTACGGACGTGCGCCAGTCAATGCAAGTCACAAGAAACGAGTTAAAATGCGCAAAGCTATTCCTGCCATTTCCTAAACTTTTGAAATATTTTTGTTTTTTGTTTCTGAAAGTTAAAGTGAGTGTGGCGTGCGCACTTACTGAGCAGGGTCTCCAGAGAAGCAGGACTGTCCGCGCTCGCCATCGCCATAGACTCGACTCAAATGTGCGTCTTGACTCGGGTGGCGCTGGGGTTGGCGCTGATTAGGGGAAGATGCGGCAGTGACAGGAGAAGTGACAGGAGAAGTGACAGGGATAGTAACAGGGGGAGAAGTGTCAAACTGCCGCCGGGACATGTGACAGTCACGCCCCGCCCGTCAGCGGCTCCCCCCCCCCCCCCTCCTCCCCCCCCCCCCGCCTCCCCCTTCATCACCGCGGAGAGTCACGTGCCGCTGGTTTACGCGTTACAGTTTCAACAGTTTAAAGCCCCCTGTAAATACATACCATGGCCATATTTTAGTTTTTTACTTTTAGTTTTTAGTTTTTTACTTTTTCTATTTTTGGCAGTGAATTCAAAGTTGTCATTGGACCCAATTTGTCCAAATGTCACGTGTGCCCTTTAAGTTGTAGGACCTCGCTTGTTTTTGTTCACGCTGGTAGCCCTGCAGCTATGGCACTTAGGATACATTTTATAATATTAATATGCTTTGTTTCTACTGAGTGAAAATAATAAACCTAAACTTTTTTGTTTTAATGGTCGTCTTTTTCCCGCGGGGGGCAGAGGAGAGACACACCTTCATCAGAGGACAGTGTTGTTCTCACGTTCTGTTGGGTCACCTCAGGTCACATGGGCCCGACCGCAACTGATCTGAAGAGAGGTCACACATTTATGCATCACACGCATCACATTAAGTCCAGCGGTGTAACGACCCTTTGCATTGTATTTGATAAGAGGTTTCCCTGGCCACATATGAACACACCCGGGAAAATCTCTGATGATGTGGGGAATTGTATTTTGTAGTGTGAGACCTAAATTGACTAAAAATAGCTAAATGAGACCTGCTGTTCTCCATCAGTGATGTGAAAAGTGCAGAACCTTTGAATGTTGTGAACTGTATGCATGTCCTTAGGAGATTTTTGTTTCTGAACAAAATGAACAATACTTATTGTTATTTGCTTGTAACTGTCAATGGGGCCAACATGAATGAAGAGCACTGCATGTGCTTTGGGCAACCACACACACAGGATACATTTTCCATTTTGAAAACACATTTTTTAATATAAAATATAATAATTCCTGTATAATGGACAGAGTGCAGTCTGTTGGGTTGGTCCGTGGATCCCTCAGGTGTGTGCAGGCTGCAGCAGTCTGTGGAGCCTCTGTACTGTCTCAGACGCTCCTAAACACACCATCATCTCTGCCACACTGGGGCCCTGCTGTGAACACAACACAGGGAACTGTTAGCATCAGAGGGAACTGTTAGCATGTTAGCTTTGGCATAGACAGAGGAAGTGCCTCTTCTCACTGCCCCAGTCAGTCTGTTTATAGTGCTCTACTGAATCACTTCTTGACTCAGACAGAGAAAGATGACTCTGAGGTCAGTGTCTTAGTCATGTCTCCTTAAATAGCTCAAATATTTTTGGCCATTGTATTTTTATGTTGTATCATTTTAAAGTATGTATGAAAATGCCATCTTCAGCAAGAACTGTAAATACACACTTGGGCACTGCAGTGTGTAATCTGAATTAAAACAGTCATAAGCAGATTCACATTAGCCATAGATCATCACTGTTCTGGATTTAAATACACATGGGTATGGGCCATGGAAAAGCCTGTATCGTGGATGTGTACTTGACTTGTACTTGTAGTTACCTGCAGGCCGCTGAGAGCCAGCCGCAGCAGCTTCATCACCTCTCTGTACTGGGTGCACTGGCTCTGTTTGGCCACAGCCTTCAGCTCTGAGCTCAGGCGCTCCACGGTCAGCTCCCCAGTCAGCTCCCCGCTCTGCTCCATCAGCCTGCACCAGAAAAGGTACCATACTCTTGACTTGTATTTGTACCTGAGTATTATTGGTTTGAAGTAACAGTTAATAAGGTATAATAAGGTCTAGAGAGATCATGGATTCTGCTGCCATGGCATTTTGTGACTGTAATAACGACAGCTGGCTACTTCCGGTCAGAGGCAGGGTCGGCGCAGCCATTTCCGCTATAATGTAATATCTATGAGGTTTTTGAGCTAAAATCATTAAATACTGACAGACACTTCACCAGAGGACACTTCTGTTTTGATTTCTTTGTGTCTCAATGCTAATGCTAACTTTCAAAATGTTAAATCTAACATAACAATAAAATTACATTTGCAGTAAAGACTGAACAGAATAATTTATTAACTATAATGAAAAACTATTTCTTTCAAGACTTTTTTTTACACAAGAGTATAGTAGAACATTAGATAAAGTGCAAATACAAAAAGCCCAATAACTTTTGATAAAATTTATATTAAAAAGTACAGCTCCCCATTAGTTTGCATGAGTTTTTGAGAGTAATATTAGTCAGAACATGGCTACTACAACTGGACCATGGTGTCTCTAGCCTTTACTAAGCCTCAGTGGTAACAGTACTGTACCTGATGACTAGAGAGGCGATGTGGGGGGCCTCGCTGGTGACTGCTGCCACCTGCTGGGTGGTGTAGGACGGGCGGATCCACAGGTAGGAGTACTGTGGACTGAGCAGCTCCTTCACAGAGGAGATGTGTCCCTACAGAGGAGACGAGAGAGGAGCCATGGCTGATGAACTGTTTCAAGGCATTTTTATCCTCCTCAAAACTGCTCAAGTGCACAGAAGATCACTTCAAACACATACAGTCTGCACCACATGTACTGTGTTAATGAGCTTAATCAAGGCACCAGGCGCTCTTATGTAATACAAGCAGGATAAATCTGACAAATGTATGGAACATGTATGGAACATGTATGGAACATGTATGGCTGCCACTAACAGTTACTTTAGTAGCAGTAGACAAACTAAGTATTCTTTTTTTTAATTAATCTACAGTCAATTATTGTTTTTATATTACTTTGGAATTTTAAAAAATACATCTTTAACCAGATAAAAGGTTGAAACCTGGTGACTGAAGGCTTTGAAATAGACTTTATTTCTATATATTCTCTATTATTGAGGAACATCTGAAATAGCACATTTTGTTTTAATCATGCCATCCTCTTTTGGCATGTGTTTTAAAGTCTGTATAAACCAGTAATTTAAAAAATCAGATTATTCTAATTATTTCATTTAATAGTAGTAGCCGTAATGTCTTAAATATTATTTTATTAAAGCTGAAAGACCAGTCTATTACCTGAGTCAAAACAGCTCCAGCTTAAAACCTGGTCAACAGATGATGCTTTGAAACACTTTTAAGTTTAACCTTTTTAAATGATCATGAATTTGCCTTTCAGCCATTATGAAGAAAATATTTAATTCACCATTACTATTCAACTCCCCAAAATGTCACAATAAATATCTGCTGTTCTCAGGTTGTGTTGATGCTCTAGAACAAACTTCAGGTGACTTTGAAAAGTCCACATCTGTGAGCGTGCCTCCACTCACCGCCACTTTTTTCTCATTTATCATAAATTTTCACATTGCAATACATTTACTGCAGCTCATTCATAATTGTACTCAAAATGTTGTATGGTATAAATGATATAAAACTGTCCCATGGTCCTTCATACAATCAGGAAAAGGGGGTTTGGGGCAATCTTTCCAAGAAAATTTGAAGAAAGGTTTGCCAACCCCTGCTCTGGAACTGGATGATGTCATAGTTTCAGATGGAGAACAGAAGCCTGAACAACTCTATGGGCAATTCGCTGCTTTTGAAAGAAATATCCAAACAGAAAATATACACACGCCTTCTCACTATTTGTTTGGGATCGGCTCTACAAACGTGCCATGAAAGGCTTAAAGTCCTTTCACCTGAAACAGACACACCTTTGTGGTTGAATAAAGGCACCACAATCTAATGTTGTGAAAACATAATATTATTTTTTAATTTGTTCATGTCATGTTCTTGTTTTGTTCTGACAGAATACATTGAACTTTGTGTCAGATGTGGATAAATCCTGTAATTAGAGTAGTATTAACCATCTGAAACCAGACGTGCTTAGTTCTCAGTTACAATTACTTAGAGTAAGTTTTTAAAGAAATTGCACTTACCGGTACTTACACTGCATACTTACCTTACATACCAACTTACCATACATACCTTTGCTCCTACATGAGTAATATTTTATTGAAGTAACCATACTCATACTTAAAAGTTGTGATTCCCCTTCTCACTGTGACTAAGTCTACAAGTGACAAAAGCTTTATGTCAACAATATGAAATGATTTGAACATTTGTGTTTCTTGCAGCGCTGCTTCAGATATGATTTTGTCTCATTTTTGTGTCTGTTTGAAAATGGTTCCTGTGTAGACTCTGCACACCTGACTGGGCGACAGGTGCGTCGGAGGTGAAGCACTTGAAAGGTTAAGAAAAAACTCCCACACACTGTCTCACTCTTGGTTTGCTTTATTCACACGACATTTCGGTCCTACTGACCTTCCTCAGGTATGAGGACAGCCCCTTCCGCTCCCCCTATATACGTCAAGGGACTGCCCCCTTAAAAGTAATTGACCAATCACAATAATGAAGAAAATACAATTACAATTAGACCCCAATATACCCACAAAAAAGCGCATAATTCGCTGTACACCAGTTGAAACGCATGGACAATGATCAGAAAAAATATAAAGATTATTATTACACTAAAAACGTAACAACAATATATCATAAATCTGACATTTTCTAACAAAGTAAGGGAGTAAGGGACGCCTCCAAGAGTTCACACGAAACTCCCAAGATACGGATAAATATGAAGAAGCAATACGGTTACAGTTATCGGATGG
>KN472642.1:0-20506 GCA_000787095.1 Periophthalmodon schlosseri
ATAATAAAATAATAATTTTATTTAATTTTTTTGTGTGTGTTGCAGTAATGATCATTTGTTAACCCTAACCCTAAATACTTCACTTGTCATTATAAAAAAAAAAATTAAAAAGATCCAAGTGTGCTGTCAGGACTGCATAACTGAAGTTTACTGTTGCTTTTTCAGCACTTTGGTCAACCGTGGTTAATTTCAAACGTGCTATTCATCACAGTCTGAGGACTTCAGGGACCGGCCTCCTGATGTAGTCCTGATGTAGTCCTGGCTGAGTCCTGGTTCAGTCCTGGTTTAGTCCTGGTTTAATCCCGGCCTCCTGCTGGTGCCCAGAGTCAGGACTAAACATGGGGAATCAGCATTTCAGTTTTATGCAGCTAAAACCTGGAACAGTCTTCCTGAAGATGTGAGACAGGCCTCTGCTTTGACAATGTTTAAATCCAGGCTCCAAACGGTTCTGTTTAGCTGTGCATATGACTGAAAGGTTTTTATTCTGCACTCTTCCCTTTTAATGTTCATTTTATGATGATTATTTATGCTTTAATTTGTTTGTGTTGTGATTTTAATGTCTTTCTTATTCTGTAAAGCATTTGAATTACTTTGTGTGCCAATTGTGCTATAAAAATAAACTTGCCTTGCCTTACATAAAAATGGCAAAAATCTCCCCACTTTTGCAAAGAAACTGAAAAGAAACTCACGCAATAAACACTGAGCACCAAAATATATAGCTCCAGCTTTGATATATTGAACTATAAGTTGATATAGTGATTATCGTGACAGGCCTAAGACTAGCACCTTCTATTGTGATAAAATGACGGTCCCCACTGAAAACCCCATTACAGCTATAAACCACATACAAATAAACAACTTACAGGTACATAACAAAAGAGCAAAACTGTATATTTCAGAATCGTGCATTTACTAACCCATGAGCGCCGCATGCTAGGCTATAACTTTCAAAATATGACGTTTAACTACCAGCAATTTGTCACAGCTTCATGCACAAGGCCCCATAGACTCTAAATCAAAGTTCTCTCAAAGTACGCAGTAATGGCTGGGATGATTTATAAATCCAGCAGCTTGGCGCCATCAGTAAGTCACTGTCTGACATGTTCTGAAAATGCGCTCAAACGCTCTGAGACTGAACCGTACGCTAGCACAGAGCAGCAGCCTCAGCGTGCTACCGTGGCAACAACAGACCGGGTTTCAATACAATTAGCCACATGCAGAATGAAGCTGCCAATTACGCGGCGTTATTATCACTTCCCAGCAGTCAAATGATCAATTATTGTCAGCAGTCAAATCACGCTAATTACATCACAATATATCAACATTTGAACAGGTTAACATTTATTTATTTTTATTTATTAGATAGGGACAAGTATAATAAAAGAAATATTAAAATTTGTCAACTGGACAAAAGTTTTAGAGTGAAGACGTTTCGCTGCTCATCCAAGTCGCTTCTTCAGTTCTGGTCAGATTACTGCTGGACATTGATTTATATCTGTCTGAAGAGATAACACACCTGTTTGTTTACAGTTTCTGTTTGTTGGCTAGGTCTATTGTGAACTGTACCTGAGTCATATTTTGCATAATCCTCAGGCCCCTAATGGGTGCGCTCACAGCTATTAGCATACTGGCTATTAGCTTACTGGCTAGCACTATTGTTTTCCTTGTTTAGATTTAGGTCTGAGGCTCTAAACAAGGAAAACAATAGAATACAAACAGAAACAATAGGTGTGTTAGCTTCAGTGTAGTTAGCTCCTCCCTTCAGATACATATAAGGCAGTGTCCACCAATAATCTGACCAGAACTGAAGAAGCGGCTTGGATGAGCAGCCAAACCTCTTCACTCCTACAACGATTTGTCCAGTTGACAGATTTGACTTCGTCTTTTGCTGTGGATCAGACCTGGATGACTGAGCAACTACACAGACATGTTTTGTTATTGTATGTTATTGTATGTTTATGGAGAATTGGCGTGCAGGAGTATGGGTGACGTAGGCTTGTGGGTGGAGCTTTGGACAGAATCTTGTAGCTAACCATAAGGAGGGTCAAATAGTGAGAGATCATGAAAGTACTAAAACATGCATGGATGACATCAGGCTAATTTGCAACACCCAGGGTTCACTTTATGATTTAACAATATCCAAAGGCAGATGCAGGTTAGGTTTATCAGTGAGGACATGTCTGACTACTCTCTGAAATACATTTAAGTTCCATGTTTAAAACTACCCCAGTCTAGGTCCAGTTTGAGCTCAGGGCTTAAGGAGTTCCAGAGTTCAGCGCCCTGGACAGAGAATGCTTGTCTTTGAATTTGCTCAATGTGAAAAGATTGAAGTAATGTTTAGGCTTACAGGAATAACCCTCTCTGGTATGAACAAAGCTATAAATGTTCTTCTTGTTTTGTCTTAATTAAAACTGCCAATCAAACGCAAAGGGACAAAAGACGTATCAAGTTATAGACAGGCCTTTCGACACAAATTTGTTGGCCCAGGGCAAGAAACCTCACATGGGCCCACTCTAATATAAATTAATAGGAACAGGGTTCAATTCTGGGCCCCTAAGACCCTGGAACCCTGGGACCCGGGACAAGAGACCCCTTTGTCCCCCCCGTCGACTCCCCTCGTTATAGAATTGTAACTATAGTACTATAACTAAGAGAATATATTTGTTGACAGGGTAAAGACAGAAACAACACACAAATTTAAATTATTTTCTTAAAATTTCTAACAAATTTATGTTTCGATTTTTTTTTTTTTTTTACTGTCACAATTCATGTAAACGTCGTGCCATTCTGATTCAAGATGTCAGCTGTTTTTTGAAAGTTCATACTTCAATGTAATTGGTTAAATCTGGTTGTCGCTCACACAATAAGAGGAGTGGATGGGGAAAAGAGTCTTGAGCATAAACACTGGATCACAACACGACAGGGACCAGATCACAAATCAGTGTTATTTTGACCAAACCAGTGATTCCTAAAGCGGGGTCACGGGAGCCTTGGGGGGCCTCAGAAGCATTGCAGGGGGCCCCAAAGGCTTTCCACACAACAAGCAAGCAAGAAGTTTTAAATCAACTTTACTTAATATATTTGTTTATATTTCTTTACAGTATTCAGTAAATCTAAGGAGGAAACATTACATATTGTTTTATATGAAGTGTAAAATATTAGAGGGGCCCTTTGTGATCTTTGATAGGGGGCCAATCGGACAGTAGACTTTGGGAATGGCTGGCCTAGACCTGCCACAAACCAAATAGACCAGTTATACACATGGCTACTTGAACAATGCCAACTCATTTCCCTAAGAGGTCAGAAAATGTGTTACAGTTCTGATTTATAAGGCAGCTGTTTGGGAATAGTGAATATTTACCCCTAAACAAGTAAAGCGCTGGACACTAAACAGCTCCAGATTAGTATGCAAAACAGAACATACGCAAACAAAATCATCCACACACAGGCATGGCACTTGTCCAAAATGCCTTTCTGAAACTCGGCAGATTAAAAACTTACATCTTAATTTTTTCAATTATTAGCAGAAAATTAAATATGATTTTTACTCCATCAAAGGAACGTCCAGCTGATTACACTCAGTAGGCTCATAAATGGGTGAATGCTAAAGTGAGAAGAGACTGAGACGGAAACACAGAGTGTATATATAAACGGACATAGCTAACCTGCTAGCCACCGCTTTCCAAATAGAAAGTGCTCATGGATGCGCTTCCGGCTCCTCCGACTCAGTTTCCAATTCACTTTCTATTAAAAAACTGTGGCCTCTCTCTGTAACTGCTGCTGTCAGGCTCGTCATTTTAGTCTTAAAATGTTCGTATTAACCTGCTCTACATGATCCTGGTGTTTTTATCTCGCTATTGTGTCCGTAACTCAAGATATGAACATTAATAACAGACAAAGCAGGCACCTTCTTTCCGCGAGGTCGCTCCCTCTAGCGTTAGCAACAGGTTTGATTGACAACGTTGCTAAGCACCCGCTTCCTGTTAAACCAGCAGTGCGGGCGGGAAGGGGCATTACTTTCAACAGCCTCCGGATTGGCTCTTTGGTTGCTATGATACTCGTGGTTGGAACTCGCTCCAAATTGCCCCCATAACTGCTCCAGCCTCGCTGAACTTCATTTGACTGGAGCCGAACGCTGTGGGTGACGTCACACTCACTCAGTCCACTTCTTTATAGAGTCTATGGATGGAAACAAAATTTGATAGCAGTGTGGGCCTCGAGCGACACCGCAAATGAAAATCTTGATATCCAAAGCTGCAAAATAAGTCCATCACCGAGTTCTGTTATTCAACAAAACCAGATTATTCTGACACTGAGGCCGGCTTCAGACTGGCCTATAATAAAGAGTAGAGAGAGAATGGCAACTGTTCATTACTACGGCTTTGTGTGGTCCTCAGTGGTTTGATAAGGCCCTGAACTCATTTCCTATAATTTTATACCTCAAAAAGACCTCGGCCGTCAATAGGATTTGGTATTCAAATGATTGAGTTACAACTTATCTTCACTTTTGAAACGGCTCCTGACACGCGGGCGCAAATCTGCCTCCTCTTTAGGTTACAGTAGAAATATTGGCTCGTCTCAATTTGCATTTTAAAGAAAAGCAATTTATTTAAGAGTAATCTGATGTACACACCGGGTTGTTATGCATTTGTTGTAAAAATAATAGTTGGGTTTATTCTCCCATTTATGTGTGCTCGTCTACAGGCCAAACAGTGAGACGTCACTGTTTGGTAAATTATTTATTGGTCCACTAGGGGGAGTTAGTTCTGCAGCAGTTAGTTCAACATATAAAAACAAACAGTAGAAGAAAAGGTAATTTTTATAAAGGAATTGTGAAAAGAATTTGGGTGATTATAAAGTAAAAAAAAAAAACTCTGAACAGATTTTATGTATCTTTAAAGGGCCCATATTACACTATTTTCTGATCTATGTTATAATGTTGTTTCCTGTTGTTGTGATGCATATTTAGGCTGAGTTCTTCTCAAACTGAAAACACTCTGTTCCACCTTGTGATGTCATGTGGTAATACAGGAAGTGCTCCACTGTGTTTTTAAACTCCACCTTCACTAGACTCATCTGGATAATTTCAGCCCTGGAATTTCTGCTTCATGACATCACAAGGTGGAACAGAGCATTTTGAGCTTTGGAGATGTAGACAGACTAATAATAAAGTGTTACTCAAACATGTGTGAATGAAACAAAACACAACTCCAGGTGTGTTTTTGAGGAGGTAACAGCATTAGAACATGGCTTAAAGCTCAGAAGAGTCCATTTTACGTAATATAGGACCTTTAACATCAACAGTGTGTTATTTTGTCTTGGATATTTGGAGTATAAACTTAGTCAAAGTTCATTTAAATTCTATGACCTTATTTATATGCATGCCTTTTATTTTATTCCATTTTCTTTCCTTACAATTATTACTCATTTAATTATTTACATTGCAAATTATCCCCATGGCACATCTAGTTTATGAGTTTTGTTTTTATTCTGCTTCTAGTGCAGATAAAGCCAAATGGCGCAGTTAATATCAATGTTTTCTTTTTTAACCACTTTCTACATTATATATATACATACAGAATACAAAAAATAAATGACTACTATTTTTTTCATTTAAATTTTATATACAAATCCACCCTTTGCTTTGTCGAAACATATTAGTAGAGTTTTTTCTTTACTATGTAATTCCATGGTTTATGTTTATTTTTTCACATATATATATAAAATACAGGGAGTGTTCCACTGTGTTTTTAAACTCCATACACCTTCACTACTGAACTAAAGGTAAAAAGTAGCTGTTAACTTGATAACTACCACTTCATGACACAAGGTGGAACAGAGCATTTTGAGCTTTGGAGATGTAGACAGACTAATAATAAAGTGTTACTCAAACATGTGTGAATGAAACAAAACACAACTCCAGGTGTGTTTTTGAGGAGGTAACAGCATTAGAACATGGCTTAAAGCTCAGAAGAGTCCATTTTACGTAATATAGGACCTTTAACATCAACAGTGTGTTATTTTGTCTTGGATATTTGGAGTATAAACTTAGTCAAAGTTCATTTAAATTCTATGACCTTATTTATATGCATGCCTTTTATTTTATTCCATTTTCTTTCCTTACAATTATTACTCATTTAATTATTTACATTGCAAATTATCCCCATGGCACATCTAGTTTATGAGTTTTGTTTTTATTCTGCTTCTAGTGCAGATAAAGCCAAATGGCGCAGTTAATATCAATGTTTTCTTTTTTAACCACTTTCTACATTATATATACATACAGAATACAAAAAATAAATGACTACTATTTTTTTCATTTAAATTTTATATACAAATCCACCCTTTGCTTTGTCGAAACATATTAGTAGAGTTTTTTCTTTACTATGTAATTCCATGGTTTATGTTTATTTTTTCACATATATATATAAAATACAGGGAGTGTTCCACTGTGTTTTTAAACTCCATACACCTTCACTACTGAACTAAAGGTAAAAAGTAGCTGTTAACTTGATAACTACCACTTCATGACACAAGGTGGAACAGAGCATTTTGAGCTTTAGAGATGTAGACAGGACTAATAATAAGTGTTACTCAAACATGTGTGAATGAAACAAAACACAACTCCAGGTCTGTTTTTGATGAGGTAACATTATAACATGATTTAAAGCTCACAAGAGTCAATTTTGCCGTCAATTTGGCAGATTGCTTTGAGAATCCAAGCTATTAGTACTGTCAGGAAAGGCGGTGCTGTAGATTAACAAGTATGTAACAAAATGCTAACAAACTTTATGCTAACAAAGAGTTGAAAGTCACATTAAGGTCACACTCTTATTTCAGTTCTGAACGTCTGAGCTCATGTAACTTTCTTTATCAAAAGCCGAAGCCCGCAGCACAACACTGGAGTCAATAAAAAGTATCTTTGGAGTGCTGTCTGTTGGTGGTTGGCTGGTAGTCAAAAACAAAGCGCTGAAGTAAATAGCCTCTTGTGTATAGTGGCAGCAGCAGCAGGGAGGATCCAGCCCCTGTCATTACGACCCCGAGGAGACGGGCTTTGATGTGTCCGATCCGTCTTGTTGTTTGATGACACCGGCCTTGTACAATGGAACTCAAGAATCAAATGATGCATTATGTACACAGCCCGAACACGGGGGCAGTTTTCAGAGTGTAGCCGTGTGGAACGCCAAGATGAAAGTCACAGGCCCTCAACAAATCCCAGACCAAACCCAGACACTGCAGGCATGGGGAGAATATTGTTTCTTTCAGATGCAAAGTGGTAGCCATTTTGGATTCAAGACGGTTTGTCGATTACATGTGGAATAGTGTTTCATAATTAGTCAATGTTTTTTTGTTTTTTTTCTCACAGTAAGAAAACAAAGTCAAATCATATTGGAATACAAAGCCTGATTCACCAAATAAATGAATGTTTTTGGGTAGTTTTGCCAGTTGCCAGCTGGAAAAAAGCCAATTAAAAGTTTCAAGTCTTCAAGGAGCTACACTAGGCAAAATTAACTTGATAAAATTATATTCACACATTAGAACAATGGAAGGTGTGTTGAAAAAGTGTCTGAAATCTGGAGCTCATGAACACATGCAAACTAAATGTTATTTTATTGTTTAAAATTTCAAATAATTTACCCAATTATGCTTTTCAAATCAGTTAAACAAATGGTAAATGGTCAGATTTTTATATAGTGCTTTTCCACCTTCAAGACACTCAAACCCCTTTACATCAAGGAACCACTCACCCGTTCACACACACATTCATACACCAGTGCACACAGACACTGGGGCGAGGGGGGTTAAAGGTTCTGTATTACACAAACTTGACTCTTGTGAGCTTTAAACCATGTTATAAAGCTGTTACCTCCTCAAAAACATACCTGGAGTTGTGTTTTGTTTCATTCACACATGTTGGAGTAACCCTTTATTATGCGTCTGTTTCGTTTACATCTCCACCTTGTGATGTCATGAAGCGGTAGTTTTCAAGTTAACAGCTCCTTTTACCTTTAGTTCAGTAGAAATTGGACATTTCAGGGTTGAAATGATCCAAATGATTCTAGTGAAGGTGTGTGGAGTTTAAAAACACAATGGAGCACTTCCTGTATTACCACATGACATCACAAGGTGGAACAGAGTGTTTTCAGTTTGGGAGAAGAACTCGGCCTAAATATGCAGGGTTTGTGTGTTAAACATGTGTGAATGAAACAAGACACAACTCCAGGTCTGTTTTTGATGAATGTGTGAATGAAACAAAACACAACTCCAGGTCTGTTTGTGATGAGGAAACAACATTAGAACAGAGATCAGAAAATAGCGTAATATGACCCCTTTAAGTGTCTTGCCCAAGGACACAACGACAGCATTTATCTGTCGGGAGCTGGAGTTGCACTGCCAACCTGTGGGTCAGTGGATCTGACTGCTCAACCAATGATGTTTATGTCGTGAGCGGGATTCGAACCACTAACCTACATTTCAGTGGACAAAAACTAACAACTGAGCCACTGTCGCCCCCTGTTGAACTCTTAAGCTCTTTCTAAGTGACACCAGTAGATTATCAATAGTAAAAATAATCTGTTAGTCAAAGAACCGTTCAAACTGACTAATATAAAAACAGAACTAGAGTACAGTTTTATGAGAGATTGAGCCAATTCACGAAGCCTGGAGCACAGTTTGATTTGATGCATTATTGAAATGGTAATGACGACATATGCAACAGACTGAAACGGTTTTAGCTAATCGCCCCGATAACAAATGCACAACGGAGCAAGTCTTGCACCAGACACAGAAATAACCAATAGAGGGAAAAGTAACGCACTCGCTCCGGTTCAACAAAAAGTTTACTTCACGCTGAAACAAACTAAAATGTGTTTGTCTGAGATAATCTGGTAAGATTCTTGTTCCAGGGCAGAGAGAGAGAGACATGACTGTACTGGGTCAACTGTAAATCTACCATGTTTTTTTTCAGATAAGAGTCGTCAAGTCTGAGCCAAGTCTTGCAACAGTAAAAACATCATTAGATTGTATGATGAGACTGGGCAAAACAGGGATTCAGGCCAGAACATATTCACTGCTACTGTCAAAGGGCCATATTAAACTATTCTCTGATCTATGTTCTAATGTTGTTTCCTCATCACAAACAGACCTGGAGTTGTGTTTTGTTTCATTCACACATGTTTAACACACAAACCCTGCATATTTAGGCTGAGTTCTTCTCTGAAAGGACGCATAGTATGCAGAACAGGTAGCAGATATTGAACCAGCAACCTTTACAAGAAGAGTTCTTTTTGTCTCAACACAGAGCCAAGCATTTTCTTACTGTACCAAATGAATCACTTCTCCAGTGTATAAAAAGCTAACAGTGAGTAATGAGCCAACTTAATTAGTGCTGTATCCTGCCTGTTCATATATACATACACGAGCTGTAACAAGCACAGGTTTTAATATTGGAGAAAAAAAAAAGCAATCATTGAAATGTGACCTGCAGGCTGCCGTAGCGCCGGGGATGTGACTGTGCAGGGTAAGATGAGGACGGAGGAGGGAAACTAAATAAACAAACCGCAGGTGGAAAAGATGAGTCCAAATGAGAGAAGAGGCTCGGTACAGGAGACGAGATGTGTCTACACCAGGGGAGCGAAACAACAAAAGCACTGGATATGATCTAATACAGGCGGGACTGAACAGAGGAGAGTGGATTTTTCAGTTAATGTGACGATTACATATAGGCTGTGTCTGAATGTCCCCCCTAGCTCCTAACTTCACTGCACAGACCTGCACTCTTTAGAGAACTACAAATTCACTTCAATTTGTGGGCCTTGCAAAAGATTTATGGCAATATTTTTAGATTTGCCATGTTTTTAAACCAACTTACCCTCTCGTTACAACCACAGACTGTATAAAGAAGTGGACCAAGTGAGTGTGACGTCACCCGTAGCATTTGACTCCAGTTAAATGAAGCTCATCGAACAGTTATAGGGGCCATTTGGAGCCGAGTTCCACAATTGGAATTCCGACTGCGAGTACCATAGCAACCAAAGAGCCAATCCGAAGCAAAGCTGTTGAAGGTACAGCCCCTTCCCGCCCGCACCGCTAGTTTAGCAGGGAGCGGGTGCTTAGCAACGCTGTTAATCAAACCTGTTGCTAACGATAGCGGGAGCGACCTCGGGGAAAGAAGCCAGTTGATTTGTCTGTTATTTATGTTCATAGATGGAGCCGGAAGTGCGCCCATGCTCACTTCCTATTTGGAAAACGGCGGCAAGCGGGTTAGCTATGTCCATTTATATGTACAGTCTGTGGTTACAACCAGCCATATATAATCCAAGTAAGAAAAGTGGGTTAGGAGTCTTGTTGAAGATTTTAGATTTTAACTCTCCACGTATCGGAAGAAGCCACTGGCTCACAAAGCAACATTGCGGAAAAAAAAGAATTTAAAAGTAACAGGAATGGAAAAACAATAGGAAACCTTGCTTTCTCACAAGTTATATCCAAAACAAAATGTAATATTTATGACTCAGCGTGGAATACAACCTCTGCTCAACAGGAAACTATAAAGATACACTATATGTAAAGAAACTACCAAAGCCTCAGAAGGACAAAACTCAAACTTTAAATTTCCCCTGAGTGTAGCTGGCGTCACGAGTTGAACTGAATGAGCACTGAACTTTACAGCGTTGCAAAAAGTCCCGTGACGAATGAGACATCTGCATAACATTTGTACATCTGACCAGAAGCCAGAAGTCCCATTTTTTGAGATATTTGAAGCATACTGTTGGAGAGGAGATGGTCCATAACTATTTGACACCGCTCCGCTCCATCCCAAGAGAGGTGACATTTTTCTGTCCTGAGAGCGTGCAAGGAGCGTCTCACGAAATGGTATTTGACAGACTGCTCCCAGATCATCAGACGGAGTGGTTTAGAACAGCAATAATAGAATGTGCGCAAGAAAGCAGCTGGTGACGATAGAACGAAACTTGTATGTAATGAAGCCATGGATCTATTAACGTAACTGCATAGGGTATTGCTGCTCAGAGCTGTCTCGAGTCGGTTTAGTGGCCACTCATTGGTACTACAACGAAAAAATCCCTCCTGCCCAGAAAGGATTTTTCTCATAGAGCGCAATGTAATCACAAACTGCTCGTGTTCGACTGACAGGGAATGACAGGGACTGACAGGGACTGACAGGGCACCTACAGCTTTCACAAAGTTCCAAATTTGAGGCCATTTTTACCTATTTTCAGATCATAAAGTTTTCCTCAGCTCAAAATCCGTCTGTTGTCTTAAAAAACTCTTTTTAATCGTTAGCTTTGGCTACGCTCTATGGCCGGTCTAGCTAAGCTCAAGCTCTGATGGGTTAGAGCGATCACGTGGTACGGTCCATTAACTCTGGCTACAATTCACTTTATATTAGAAAACTGCGGCCCCTCTCTAACTGCTGCTGTCAGGCTCGTCATTTTTGTCTTAAAATGTTCGTATTAACCCGCTCTACATGATCCTGGTGTTTTTATTTCGCTATTGTGTCCGTAAATCAAGATATGAACATTAATAACAGACAAATAGGCTCCTTCTTTCCGAGAGGTCGTTCCCGCTAGCGTTAGCAACAGGTTTGATTAAAGTGTTGCTAAGTGCCCGCTCCCTGCCAAACCAGAGGTGCGGGCGGGAAGAGGCGTTACCTTCAACAGCCTCACTCCTGATTGGCTCTTTGGTTGCTATGATACTCGCGGTTGGAATTCCAAATATGGAACTCTGCTCCAAATTGGCCCCTATAACTATTAGCCTTGATGAACTTCATTTGACGGGAGCCGAACGCTGTGGGTGACGTCACACTCACTTAGTCCACTTCAGTCTATGGGCTTGACTGAAATATATACAAACTCGTTCCGTTACTGGAAGCACTGCATCATGGGATATCGTGTCCCGAGTTTCTAAATGTCAAAGACTGCAGACTGGCACATTTTCTCAGACAGGTTGCATTCACATGACATCACGACATTTCAAACTGCTATGGTTTATAATTGAGCTGGAGCGCAGGTCAGTTTCCTATGATCGCATTTGCATTTAACTGTCTAACTGCTCTAAAAACTGCTACAAAGTTCTGTAGAAACATCCATCCATCTTGGGATTGGACAGAGGAGAGTAAAGAGGCTGTGGATTTTTCAGTTAATGTGAAGATTACATATAGGCTGTGTCTGAATGTCCCCCCTAGCTCCTAACTTCACTACACAGACCTGCACTCTTTAGAGAACTCTATAGTGCAGTGAAAACTACTTACTTTACTACAAATTTACTTCAATTTGTGGGCCTTGCAAAACATTTATAGCAATATTTATAAATTTGCCATGTTTTTAAACCAACTTACCCTCTCGTTACAACCACAGACTGTATAAAGAAGTGGATTAAGTGAGTGTGACGTCACCCATAGCGTTCGGCTCCAGTCAAATGAAGCTCATCAAGGCCAACGGTTATAGGGAAGAATTTGGAGCCGAGTTCCATATTTGGTACAAATCTCGTACAAAGTTCAGTAGAAAAATCCCTCCATCTTTCTTTTGTCCATCTCTGCAGTGAAACCAGTCGTGTGAACAAAAGCTGATTTGTTCGAGGTTTATGCTTGATAATAGTAATTGAGAATGGAAATAGGTGGAATTACTCAAACACAAAGGCGCAGTTTTTGTTACTCCAAAGGATTTTGAGCCATCGGTTCAATAATGCAAGTTTGTGGACACAAGCTCTAGCAAAAAATATTCTGGTTCAGTGTTTGTGGATAATGAGTTTTCTTTCCATAACAGTGAATCTCCCATAGAGTTACACTACCAGTCAAAAGTTTTGATTATTGGGTATATAGGGTATAATAAAATGAAAATCTCATCTCTCAAAAAAAAAAAAAAAAAAAAAAAAAAAATCTAAAAAAAAATGGAACAAACGTCATTTTCTGTTCTAGTACTAACATATTTTCTGATAATCATTTGGGACACTTCAAAATTATTTCAGTTTGAGCAATATCTATCAATATCACCCTTCCCTTTCATATAGGTTCCATACATGTACTAGAGCTTAAGTCATCTTACATCTCACTTTAAAATGTGTTCTGTGACAGGCCTAGGCCGGGGCCTATATTCACCAGTCAAAAGTTTGGACACACCCTCTCATTCATTGTTCCATCCATGCACCCGGGACCGGGTCACGGGGGCAGCCGTCTAAGCACGGACTCCTAGACTTCCCTCACCCCAGACATTTCCTTCAGCTTTTCTGGTCAGGCCAGCTGAGAGACAGCCCCTCAAGCGTGTCCTGGGTCTTCCCCGGGGCCTCATTCATTCATCAAATATATGAAGTAACATATATGGAATTATGTAGTAAAATAAAAAAGGAATTATAATTGTAATTACAAAGCATCTGCCCTTTGCCTTGCCAAATTGAGTGCGTGCGTGTGTCTGTATATATATAAAATGTAAAAGTAGTAACAAGTAGTAATTAAATAAAATAAATGAAAAACACTGAATG
Organism: Periophthalmodon schlosseri; assembly: GCA_000787095.1. Lineage (NCBI taxonomy): Eukaryota > Metazoa > Chordata > Actinopteri > Gobiiformes > Gobiidae > Periophthalmodon > Periophthalmodon schlosseri. Next base: position 13,495 of record KN472642.1, read on the forward strand.
AGAGGGTGTGTCCAAACTTTTGACTGGTAGTGCATATAGGCCCCTGCCCTTCATCTGAATAAATATGACAAAATCAAGTTCTAGTTTGTGTATGGCACCTATACGTGAGGGGAGGGTGATATTAATTGATAATGCTCAAATTTTAATTATTTTAAAGTATCTTGAATGATAGTCAGAAGATATGTTGGCACTACAACTGAAACGTGCTAAAACTCATGTCTTTAAATGATCTTTGCTCAGAGCTCAAACATGGACCCGTTTATGTTTGTGAAGGTCATTGGGGTCTTATTAAGTTCCACCTCCAATCCATATCTTGAGGCACACACACACGTAGACACACACACACGCAGACACACACACGCAGACAAACACAGACACACACACACGCAGACACACACACACCCAGTGCATTAAGGACAGAGAGTTGCAACTTGGAGTTTCTTCTTTTTATTCCCTGGAGCAAACCGCTAGAGTCTGGGCTGAGGTGATAAGTGGCCTGGATCCGCAGACGTGCCGCGGACTTCCACACATTCACTGTACCCCGGAAAAGCACGCATTCAGGCCGGGAATGCTGCCGGGAACGCTACCACAAACCGTCACCTACATCCTGATAATGACACTCCTATACTCCCTCATACATAATGCACTGCCATCATGTTTAATGCAAATACAGCCAAGTCTTTCTATAGTGGGTCACTTTAAAACATGTGTCTCAGAGTAAGAATTCTAAACTGTCATGCCATGTGCTTGTCCCCATAAAGAGGTCACTGTGTGGCTGGGATGCTCCGCAGTATGATATTTAACTTCCCCGACTCCGTGGAGACGAGCAGGTAATGCCACCAGGACAAGTAACTGGTCAGATCTGTGGTGACGCAGGCCCGATCACAATAAAAAAAACAAAAAAAATCCATGTTTTGTCCATGTTTTTTTTTTTTTTGCAATCAAAGCTAAAACCATAGACTGTATAAAGAAGTGGACTGAGTGAGTGTGACGTCACCCATAGTGTTTGGCTCGCAGTTGTAGGGGAGAATTTGGAGCTCAGTTCTATATTTGGAATTCCGACCACGAGTATCATAGCAAAGAGCCAATCCGGAGCGAGGCTGTTGAAGGTAACACCCCCTTCCTGCCCGCACGCTAGCGGGAGTGACCTCGGGGAAAGAAGGCGCTTGATTTGTCTGTTACTAATGTTCATATCTTGATTCACGGACACAATAGCAAAATACCCCAGGATCATGTAGAGTGGGTTAATACAAACATTTTAAGCCCAAAATGATGAGTCTGACAGCAGCAGTTACAGAGAGAGCGGCCACAGTTTTTCAATAGAAAGTGAATTGGAGCCAGAGTCGATGAAGCCGAAGTGCGGCCATGATCACTTCCTATTTGGAACGTGGCGGCTAACAGGTTAGCTATGTCCACTGATACATACAGTCTATGATTCAGGCTCACCTGTGCTCTCTGGTCTTCTGTCAGGCCAAAGCTGGCACACTATCAGACTGCAGTAATGCAGACAGCACCTAGTGGTGACATGCGAGAATACAACAGCGTCGTCCAGTCTAATTTGCTTGAATTTTTATTTTTTGGAGTGTATTTCAAAGGTCTTGTTAATTATGTTATTTTGAATGTGTTGTTAACATGTCATAATTTTGTAATATGTTTGTTGCTTTTGATTTGGGCTTAGGACTTTTATGTTTTATTTTTGTTTTGTTTATGACTGGTTAGGAGAGACATTCTCAGGCCTGAATGTGTTTGTAGTTTGAAGTTGCAGATATTGACTTTGTACAATGTAAACCATATACCCGGGCCGCAGCTTAATGATTTTTTGAGTAACATTTGGCTAGTCTTTACCATGAAAGTGAACATTTTGATTTCTGCTTTTGTTTTTGCATCTCTCTACAGCCCCGGCCGTGTTGAGAGGGCAACTGAACATCAAATCAGCATTCTATCCAAGCCTAGAGCCAACAACATACAGACAGACAGGCCTTAAGCTAAAGTGGTATCATCTTAGCAGAAAACGGTTCAGATGAAGTTGAGTTTTGTAGTTGAGCGCAGGTCGATAAGAGGCATGTTTGCTCCGAGCCGTCTCAAGGCGACTGCGCACATCACAGCTGCACTGGTAGAGCGAAAACACGCTCTACTACTGTCGGATGTGTGTGTGTGCGTGTGTGTTTGCCTGGCTGTGTGTCTAATGTATGTGTGTATGTATCTTTATGTGTGTGTGTGCGTGTGTGTGTACGCTTATGTGTGTGTCTGATGTGTGTGTGTCTGTGTGTGTGTACGCTTATGTGTGTGTGTGTGTGTACACTTATGTGTGTGTCTGATGTGTGTGTGTCTGTGTGTGTGTACGCTTATGTGTGTGTGTGTGTACACTTATGTGTGTGTCTGATGTGTGTGTGTCTGTGTGTGTGTACGCTTATGTGTGTGTGTGTGTACACTTATGTGTGTGTCTGATGTGTGTGTGTCTGTGTGTGTGTACGCTTATGTGTGTGTGTGTGTACACTTATGTGTGTGTCTGATGTGTGTGTGTCTGTGTGTGTGTACGCTTATGTGTGTGTGTGTGTACACTTATGTGTGTGTCTGATGTGTGTGTGTCTGTGTGTGTGTACGCTTATGTGTGTGTGTGTGTACACTTATGTGTGTGTCTGATGTGTGTGTGTCTGTGTGTGTGTACGCTTATGTGTGTGTGTGTGTACACTTATGTGTGTGTCTGATGTGTGTGTGTCTGTGTGTGTGTACGCTTATGTGTGTGTGTGTGTACACTTATGTGTGTGTCTGATGTGTGTGTGTCTGTGTGTGTGTACGCTTATGTGTGTGTGTGTGTACACTTATGTGTGTGTCTGATGTGTGTGTGTCTGTGTGTGTGTACGCTTATGTGTGTGTGTGTGTACACTTATGTGTGTGTCTGATGTGTGTGTGTCTGTGTGTGTGTGTCTCTATGTGTGTGTCTCTGTGTGTGTGTCTCTGTGTGTGTGTGTGTCTGTGTGTGTGTTCCATTCAGTCCCCCAGGGGTTGCCACAGAAAAAAAATTGCACTTGATTTGTCTTTATTTAATTTGAAAAAATATTACCATCATCTGACAGTGTGTGGACTTCTAACTGGGATGTAAGTTTTGATCAGTGGTAGACGGTAACAAAGTAAAAGTAGTAAAGTACAGATACCTAAAAATTCTACTTAAATACCTTTTATAGTGGATACTTTTTACTTTTACTTCACTAAGTCTGAGAGCAGGTATCTGTACTTTCTACTCCACTATATTTTTGAACTGGACTAAAAAGTGAAAAGTACTTTTCATATGATTTGAGGGGTTATTTTTACCATGTTCGTGGTAACATCCTGACTAAAGTTTTCGAGTTCAAGCTTTGGCTTTGAGCAAACAAAAATGAATACACAAAATTCATAAGAAAAATTAAGAAACTGATCTGTATCGTTACTGCTGACCAAATTATGTCTCATTTTTAATCTATATCACTACATTAACAACACTTTTGCAAAATACTTTTACTTTTTACTCTTAAAATAAATGTTTAAACAGGTACTTAAATACTTAAATAGATTTTTTCATGTGATACTTTTACTTTTACTTGATCAACTTTATACCTTTGTATCTGTACTTTTATTTAAAGGTCCTATATTACTCTATTTTATGATCTCTGTTCTAATGTTTCCTCATCACAAACAGACCTGGAGTTGTGTTTTGTTTCATTCACACATGTTTAACACACAAACCCTGCATATTTAGGCTGAGCTCTTCTCTCAAACTGAAAACACTCTGTTCCACCTTGTGATGTCATGTGGTAATACAGGAAGTGCTTCACTGGGTTTTTAAACTCCATAAACCTTCACTAGAATCATTTGGGCCTGGATTTGCCAATATCTACTGATCTGAAAGTAAAATGAGCTGTTAACTTGAAAACTACCGCTTCATGACATCACAAGGTGGAACAGACAGACTAATAAAGCGATACTCAAACATGTGTGAATGAAACAAAACACAACTCCAGGAATGTTTTTGAGGAGGTAACAGCATTAGAACATGGCTTAAAGCTCACAAGAGACAGTTTTGTGTAATACAGGACCTTTAAGTAAAAATCTTGTCCCATGTATGTTCATCTGTAGTGTAGTCTTTCAGTTTTATATTCACCAGTCTTTGTTTGGGACTGCCTTTTGTCTGAACAGCTTAACTGGCTTTAAACACTACAAATGCCCGATGCCCCGAACCAGTGGAAAACATTTCGAGTTGCTGTTGTACAGGATTTGTTCTACAAGAAACGCACACAACTTGCCTGGTTTTCTATTTAGTGAAGGCCTGGGTGTAAGCTCCAGGATATAAAACAGCTCTCCGTAGCAAACTCATAGCAGCTGTAAATTTAAGGAAGAAAAAGGCTTAACCTCCCTTTAAATGGCATCTCAGTAAAGGTCACAGAGGTTCACATTGGTCTTAATAACAATTACATTTAGTTACATTTAGTTAGGAACGTTGACTGTATATAAATGGACATAGCTAACCTGCTAGCCGCCGTGTTCCAGATGGGAAGTGAGCATGGGTGCACTTCCGGGTCAATTGACTCTGGCTCCAATTCGCATTCTCTTGAAAAACTGTGGCCCCTCTCTCTGTAACTGCTGCAGTCAGGCTCGTCATTTTGGTCTTAAAATGTTCGTATTAACCCGCTCTACATGATCCTGGTGTTTTAATTTCACTATTGTGCCCGTAAATCAAGATATGAACTAGCAACCGCTAGCGTTAGCAACAGGTTTGATTAACAGTGTTGCTAAGCGCCCGTTCCCTGCTAAACCAGCAGTGCGGATGGGAAGGGGCATTACCTTCAACAGCCTCACTCTGGATTGACTCTTTGGTTGCTATGATACTTGCGGTCGGAATTCTAAATATGCAACTCCAATGTGCCCCTATAACTAGCCTCGATGAGCTTCATTTGACTGGAGCCGAACGCTATGGGCGACGTCACACTCACTTAGTCCACTTCTTTATACAGTCTATGGGAAGGATCATATGGGGAGGACTTTAGAATTAGCACTGAAACATACCCCTCCCTCAGTCTTCATAATTGCGGAAACATCTTTGATAGGATTCTGGGATCACGTTAAGACAACTTGGAAAAGTGCGGTCCGGTCCAAAAACTCATAAGAACTTTATGTGTTCGGCTTTTTAGAGTTGAACCAAAAGGCAGTGTGTGTTCAGACAGGTGACGAGGGAGTGAATTTGAGAGAGTTCGTGTCCTTGTATATACCTTTATTAAAATTACAGGTTAAATTGTATAAACAAGACCCAAAATGGCTACCCTTAAAACCTTTCTTACAAGTTAATTTGGCGCCGCGTTGGAGCAAATTCATGCTAATTAACAAAAGACCGCACAGAAAGCGGACTCACGAACTCCACTGAAGCTACGTACTATGTCTGAACTGCCCGAGGAGCGATGTGTGTGTGAAATCAGCTGTGTTCTGCGTGTATAGCTTCGTATCTCACCAGTTTCTTCCTCTTGTCCTGCTCCGTCGGCGGCTCCTCATCATCGCTCAGCTTGGGCTCCTCCAAGTGGCTCATCAGCATGCAGCTGCAAGCACAGCATCATTCAGTCCCATATTAAGAGCGTGTTAAAGAGCACAGTTGGAGGACGATTTCATAAAAAGGCAGAGAACACACACAGATATAAAGACTTAACCCTCCGGCACTTCACAGCTCTGTTCAAATCAGCTCATTTACATGCACCGCAACCTTTGGGAATATATATGTATTTGGTGTGTCCTTGTCATCCCCAGCTCAATATGTTTTTGAATAGGCCTGTGTTCACGGAACGGGACGGCACAAGGATGTATTACTTTAAGAGCTGAAAATACTACTAATAAGAACAATATGAGTACCAGAGCGCTCGTATTTTGGCTGTGACCCCAAAAATGACATTCAGAGGTTTTAAAACTCCACCTGTTGCTTGAAAGCGAAATAATCCACAGCTTTTCTCGTCATAAAATGTAACTAATGGAACTGTAGTTACTTGTGTGGAATAGGCTCTGTGCTTGCTAACTCGCTGTATCTCAAAACTAACAGGCACTTTTATTAAAAAAGAAAACTTAAAATAAACAACCTAGTGAAATTCAAATTAATTAAAACAAAGACTACCTAATTATTTTTATTTTTTTCAGTTTGTGGTGTTGTTTTAATATTTTTATGCCTCAAAATTAGCATTTGCGTTAGCATTGAGACACAAACATGTCTCTTTCTAAACACAGAAGTGTCTCTGGTGACGTGTTCATTTTTATTTGTGTAGTGTTTAACATGTCGTCAGTGACATCCACCCGCAGCTCCCATTTTATCCATTTAGTGTGACTCAGCAAAAACCTCAGGGATAAAATTGGACAGAAAGCAGTGACGCTAACAGTGAGGTTACCGGGCGCTGTTGTGTTTAGTGACTTTGCTGCCTGTCTGACATTGAGCTCAAAGATATAGAGAAAATAATACAACCGTCTATAGAGGTTATGCAGTGAATCATTTTATTTGAAAAATGCCTCTCAACATTCCGACTGAGTGGAACTGAGAGAGAAATATGGGCACAACAACAGACAAAATGTGTTTCTTTGCTTTTTATTGTCTCATTGCTGTCAGTGGAGCTGTTGTTTTCACCCCACAATAATAATTCATTCTACTTAAGGAGAGAAAGGTTCAGTTGACCTGTATGATCACAAAATCTGTATCAATAATGAATGTGACCGTAGCCTACAATGTCCCAGTTGTTTAGCTAGCTGTTAACTGGTTTTCTACTGTTTACTTAATTTTCTTGTTTTAGAAGTCAGATACAATCATAGACTGTATGGACATAGCTAACCTGCTAGCCGCCAATTCAATTACACTTAAAAACTGTGGCCCCTCTCTCTGTAACTGCTGCTGTCAACCTTGTCATTTTGGTCTTAAAATGTTCATATTAACCCGTTCTACATGATCCTGGTATTTTTATTTTGCTACTGTGTCTGTAAATCAAGATATAAACATTAATAACAGACAAATCTT